>CAUYSK010002409.1:0-61293 GCA_963575035.1 Avahi laniger | reverse complement strand
GAGGTTCCTCAAAAGACTAAAAATAGAACTGTCATATGACCAAGCAATCCCACTGCTGGGTATATATCCAAAGGAGGAGAATTCAGTATATCAAAAATATATCTGCATTCCCATGTTTATTGCAGCACTATTCATAATAGCCAAAATATGGAATCAACCTAAATGTCCATCAGCAAATGAATGGATAAAGAAATGGTGATACATATACATGATGGAATATTATATAGCGATAAAAAAGAATGAAATCTTGTCAATTGCAACAACATGGATGTAATTGGAGAACATTATGTTAAATGAAATATGCCAAGCACAGAAAAACAAATCTCATATGTTCTCACTTACATGTGGGAGCTATTAATAAATATTTTTTAAAAATTGATCTCATGGAGACAGAATAGAATTACAGTTACCAGAGGGAGGGGAGGATAAAGTGGGGATAAGTAATGGGTGCAAAAATATAGTTAGATAGTTAGACAAAATGAATAATATTTGATAGCACAATGAAAATGACCATAATGAACAGTAAGTTAGGAACATTCCAATTCCACTCCTTTAGTTATTTTAAAGTATACCCTAACACAAAGAAATGATAAATGCCTGAGGTGATGGATACCCCAATTATCCTGATTGGATTAATTCACATTGTATGCCTATATCAAAACCTCACATGTACCCCTATAAAAATATACAAACTATTATGTACCCTTAATTAAAAATAAATATATATATATTTTTGTAAATGGCAGGTGGTAGAGCTGGTCTTATCGCAAAGAAGCAAAGGATGATGCTGAAACACCAGTTTTAGTTAAAACATGATGCTAA
Organism: Avahi laniger; assembly: GCA_963575035.1. Classification (NCBI taxonomy): domain Eukaryota; kingdom Metazoa; phylum Chordata; class Mammalia; order Primates; family Indriidae; genus Avahi; species Avahi laniger. The sequence continues at coordinate 60,471 of CAUYSK010002409.1, read as the reverse complement.
AACACCAGTTTTATGAAGGCTCAGTGTGTTTTTAAAGAAATGGTTGAGAAAACAGAGGACTAAGATCAGCAGGTAACTGGAGGTTTATGGAAGTTTTGCAATATGGCAAGAGTATAAGAAATGTCAGTGTAGACTGGGACAATGACCTACAGCTAGAGACAACTAAGGCCCAAAGTGAGTCAGGACTTGGAGAAATTACAGGAAATACAAGAGCAGTTGTTAAAGCCCAGTCCTAGGAACATACTTTAACAAGGCTTTATTGAGCTGATTCAGTTAAAATTCCCATTTTCAGGAATACATGGCTTGCTTATAACACAAAGCTCTTAAATCTCCTACTGCTTAGAAGCACCCAGTCATTTCAGGAACAACAAGGTAATACAGGAGAAGATCTCCTCCTACCTTCTTATCTAAATTACCTGTGCAACAGGAAAAGCTAAATTGGGGGAAACACTTGGGACCGTTGTAACACTTAACACATAATAATTCTACTTTCTCTAAAATCACCTCCCCCCATCTGGGGAGTGAATCCTGAGGGTTCTGAGGAAGGGGACCAGGCCAACTTCACATCTCCCTTCCTTGTGCTCTCTGGACCCAAACACTGGCTGGACTGAAATGTGGTCACTCTCTACCAGCACCTAATTTAGCACAGTGGCACTTAATAAATACTTCGCACCATCAAATTCACTTGCAGGAAACAGCTTGGAAATGAGTTCCCTCATTTTTAAGCAGCTGTTCGGGAATTGTGCATTTTGCAAAAACTAAATTGACTCGTTAATAAAAATAAACGATTCCATGTGTTACATTCTTTTAGTGTTAGTTTCAAAGCCACATGTCCCAGAAAATAGCTCCCTTGATAAGAGGGAATAACTCAATTTTTTAATTAAAATGATGGTGAAATTCATCTATGCATTCAACAAATATCTGAGCACCTGTAAGAAGTCCAGTACTGTTGTAAGCACTAGAAATGCACCAGTGAACAAGGCAGACAAGCTTTAATGGTGTGATTACATTCTAGAAAGCAAAAGTGAATACACAAATAAACAAATGGACATATCTGTTATGTGCTATGAGGAAAAAGAAAACAGAGAAAGAGGGTAGAGGGTGATGAGGGATGCAATGTTACAAAGGGTAGAAGACATCTCAGAAGAGGTGATGCTTGAGCAAGAGACCAAAGTGGATTGAGAGTGCAAGGCATATGAATATCTGTAGAGAGTTCCAGGTAGATGAAAGAGTAAGCACAAAGGCCCTGAGGCATAAACATGCTTGTTTGGCCATAGTCAAGGAACAGCAAGGAAGTCAGAATATTTGAATGAGTAAGGGGGAAAATGAGAGAAGACGAGGTTGGAGAGGTAGCAGGAAGCCAGATTTCGTCAGGCTTTAGTAAAGCATGATCAGGTGAAACTTTGGATTAAGCAATCCCAAACAATATTAAAACAATCCTAGTAAAGACTTCTGTTTCAAGTCAAAAGTGGACTAGATATTTAAAGAACCCCTTCCTGGTATAGCACACCTAAAAGTGCTGGACACACACACACACACACACAAATGTATATATGTTGAGCTGGCAGAAATGTAAGGGAATTCTTTGAAAGCTAAAACTGTAAGTCCAGAGAGGTTAGCAACCGCTAGAGTAGTATTTGCCATGGGATTATCTGCCAATTTCTGGTGACTTAGAATTTAAATTTTAAAAGCACTTTCCTCTAGAATAGGTAGCAATTCTTGAGATCTAAGTCTCTGATAACCGTATCAGAGACGACTCATAAAGTCATGGCCTTCATACTTGACACCTCATTGGTTAAAAAAGAAAAGACATCCTACAGCGGGAGCTTGTGGGAAAAATGTCTATGTGGGTTAAAGCTTTATGGGGTGTATTAAAAAAAATCTCTCTGAGAATTCCTAAATATAATAGTGCAGTCACAGAGATTTGGGGATGTTTGGTCCCTCCGAATCTCATGATGAAATCTGATCCCCAGTGTTGGAGGTGGGGCCTGGTGGGAGGTGTTCGGGTCATGGAGACGCTCTCATGAGTGGCTTGGTGCATTCCCCATGGTTCTGAGTGAGCTCTCACTTTATTAGTTCACGTGAGAGCTGGTTGTTTGAAAGAGCCTGCACCACGTCCCACCTCTTGCTCCTTGTCTCACCGTGTGACACACCTGCTCTCCCTTCGCCTTCCACCTTAATTGGAAGCTCCCGGAAGCTGTCACCAGAAGCAGATGCTGGCGCCACGCTTCTCCTACAGCCTGTAGAACCATGAGCCAAATAAACATCTTTTCTTTATAAATCACCCAGTTTCAGGTATCCCTTTATAACAATGCAAGACAAACTAACACAGAAAGGAACCATCTTCACCTGATAAATGATATCTACAGAAAACCTGAAGCCACTGTCATATATAGTTAAGGAACAGTGCAAGTATTCCTATGAAAATCAGGATTAAGACAATAATGCCCTCTGTCATCACTTCTATTGAATAATATATTGAAGATCTTGGCCAGAATAGCAAGAAGAGAAAAAGAAATAAAACATGTAAACGTTGAAGAAGAAAAAATAAAACTCTAGCGTTCACAATTTAATTATCTACACGGGACAAAAACATCTTCAGACACATTTTTAAAATAAGAGAATTTAGAAATATTTTTGGATAAAGTATAATATTCAGAAGTCAATTGCAAATCTAGTTATCACCCATGAGCAGTGAGAAAATCGATATATTAACAAAATATTTTTATTTTATTACCACTATAATAACAACTACAAATATAAGCTATAAAGGGGGGAAATCTTACAAAAGATATATAAACCTTTTTGTAGAAAAATACAAAAACTATTTAAACGGTGTTTATTAGCCACTGGCAGTGTGCCAGGCACTGTGCTAGGTAGTGGAATACAAAGACTGGTAAGACACCATGTTCCTACTTGCAGCAATGACAGGCTGGTAGTAGAGACTGGTGCCCAAGCAAATTGTTGCCACACAGTGAGACAAGTGCAGCGGAGGTGTGTTTAGATACAGTGTCAGGGATGAGCCATGCTTGAGAGGGCACACTAAGTTGGAGATACTTGTGTTGACTCTTGAGTACAAGTAGGAATGTTCCAGGACAGCGAGGAGGAGGGAGAGGGAGTAAGCAACACTCGCAAAGCAGAAGGCACAGGAGGGAGATAGGAAACGGAGTAAGACTCACCAACCCAACAGGGATGTGCTGAAAATGCCGTCAGTTGCACCAGCTCTCACCTCTTGGGCTGTCATATCCATCCCATCCTATCCCCTCCCTCCACCTCTGCCTGTTAAACTATTTTCTGGTCTTAAAGGTCCAATTCAAATTGCTTTCCCTGCTCTTCTACCCTAACGCACTGTGATCTATCCATCCCCCGTGTTCTGAGAGCACTTTGCACCTCTAATTTTAGCAGAATGCCAGCTGCATTCTTCGGTTTGCCAAACAGCAATTCAAATATTTCTACTACTTTTGCAAAATAACAAGCTGATAATTGAGTGAGCACACAACAAATGTGTTCCAAATGGACGGTCATTTGAACAGTTCACTTTGAGGTCTTCTACAGAGCCGCTCCTTGCAGCAGATTGTGATCTGAAGGAAATCTGCATTGTCGTCAGTTTTGTTTTATTGCATGATGTCACGGTGAATGGCCTTTGTCTAACCCACAGAGAGACCAGAAGACACTATGTATAAAACTTGGCCTCTCTATAAACTCCATCCTGTGTACTTCAAAACAATGTGGATACCCCTCCCTCTCCCACCTCACCCTCCTCTGTAATCAAAATTCCCGTAGGAATGAAAACAGATTATTGGACAGCATTGTGCTGGTTAAAACACTAGTTTGCACGTCAGCCTGCGCATGACAAAGCAAGCTCATCTGGACGTGCACGAAAATCAGTTCTGACATTAACTGCAGCTGTATTCTTTCTACATCATAAGAAATTAATAATTTTGTACAATTCAGTGTAAGTAATACGGTTTCCCTGCAAACTCAGAGGAAATATGGGTAGTACGAAGGGCACTAGACTTGGAATTCCCAAGAAGATACTCCTTTGAACTTGGGGAAATCTGCTAAACCTTTAGAGCCTTGTTTTCCTTATCTTCAAGGGAGGTAATAATGTCACTTACCCAGTCTAGCTCATTGGGCTGTCAGGAGGATCACAGGGGCCAGTGGCTCATAAAGCTCCATCCCAACGCCATGTGCTGTCACTGTTACTGAGAGGAACGAGCACAAGCTCATAAACTCTTCCCTTCTCATGAGCTTGAATCTTTTGAAGCTGTTATTACCTTCTTGAGAAGAGTGAGCTCTTGTGAGACATGCCCAGAGTGTTCACTGAGGAATCAATGAGTTTTAGACTGCTCAGGCTAATCCACAAGTAAGATTTATCATCTTCCTTTCAACAACATCCAAAAGTCTATCTTTTATTAATAAAATATAACCACTGCCTTAAATAAAAATAAGTGTATTTATATTGGTTACATCCTCTGGTGGCACTGTTTTTAGGATAACAAATCACCAAAATGCATCCTCTACATATTTCTGGGGTTCAATTAAGTTGAAAGATTATATAAGAGCTCATGGGTCCCTCAATGTTTGTAAGTTACAAGAATCCCTTCTCAGTGTTACGGCTCTTTTAGAATTTGTTTAGCAGGTTTTCCAGTTTTTACCAAAAATACCCCACAGGGGAAAAAAAAAAGAATCCCTCCTCAACTGACAGGTGTCTGACACAGGTGTAGTCTTTCTTTCATTACCTGTTAAATGCCTGGCCTTTGGAGATAGAATCATCCTCCATTACTTTATTATATTACTGCTATGCAGCCTTTTAAAATGAGATTCAGGATCCGTGTTTACTAAGGTAAAGGAATTCATTATATGGTTAAATGGAAAAATAGCACATTATGAATCAATAGCGTGGTTCGATCTCATTCTCGTAATAGAAAATGTGAGTTTGTATTATCACATAGCTAAAAGCCTGGGTGCACGCAACCTAGGGTAGTGACAAAGTGCATAGACAAGAGTGTCAGATTCACGTGGATTCAGATCTATTCTCTTCCTGGCTGGGTGATCTTGGATAGATTGTGTCATCTTTCTCGGTCTCACTTTTTTTTTTGTTTTTTTGTTTTTTAAGATAGGATCTTGCTCTGTTGCCCAGGCTGGACTGCAGTGATTGCAATCCTCCTGCCCCGGCCTCCCAATTAGCTGAAACTACAAGCATGTACCACCATCCCTGGCTAATTTTTTTTTTCATATTTTGTAAGGATGGAGTCACGCTATGTTGCCCAGGCTTGTCTCAAACTCTTGGCCTCAAGCAATATTCCTGCCTTGGCCTCCCAAAGTGCTAGGATTACATGCATGAGCCACCACATTGAACCTACTTTCTTCTTCTTTAAAGAAAATTATAATAAAATTGGCTTCCTGAGGTTGTTATGAGGGGTAAATGGATAAAGTGTATTTAGCATGGCTTCTGGCCCATGTAAGTGATCTGTAGACTATGCCGTTATCATCATGATATATGAGATGATACAAAATATCAGTAGCTATTACCTCTGAGTATGGGCTTAAGAATGATTTTTCTGTGCTTCTTTGGGCTCCATACCCACCTTAGTCAACCATTCTGTTAACATGTGCTTTTTTGTATAGGCAGATTGCAAAATAGGTATTTTGTAATGTGTTTTTTTAATTATGTGGAACTATCGTGTATCTCTCTGATCTTACTTTTTTCAGTAGGCCCTATGTTTTGAAGATCCACAGTTCACACTGTGTTGCTATGTGTATATCTAATTTATTCCTTCTGAATGCTGCTTAGTACTCCAGAGTGTATGTCCTCAACTTTTTACCCATCTGCTCTCTCAGCGATTGGACTCACAGATTGCTTCCAAGCCCCTACCGCTACAAGTAACATTGCAATAAGTATCCTCATGCACACCCCCTTAAGGATCCATGCAAGATTTTCTTTGAAATAGATACTAGGGTTGGTAATTGCTGGGTTTTAGGGTATGTATATTCTTAATTAACTAAGTGCCAGCTGCTTTTCAGAAAGGTTGCAGTAATGATGCAGTCAGTCCGTCAGCACTGATGACATTCCTGTATCCCCACATCTCCTCCAACACGTGGCCTTACCCATCTTTCTAATTTCTGCCAGTCAGAGACAACTCATTTTCATTACGTTTCTCAGATTACTCATGATTTGGGCATCGTTTCTTTTCACATGTTTGTTAGTAATTTGAGTTTCCTTTTCTGTAAATTGCCTCTTTGTATACCCTTCACCTATTTTTCCATTGCAGTCGCTGTCTTTCTCTTGTTCATTTGAAGCAGGTGATTGTGTTTTTCATTTAGGCCTTGTGGATTTTAGACATTGCTAACATTTTTCCCATTTCTAATATTGTCATCTGTGTAATAAATTTGTTCATGGTGTCTTCTTCAACCAGACATCCATAATGTTGACAGACTCAAAGTCATCAGTACTTTGCCTTATGATTGTGCCTTTTGAAATTTTGTTTGAATGTTTTCCCTGACCTTAGGTCACCAAGATCTTTTACTATATCAGCAGTCCCCAACTTTTTTAGCACCAGGGACTGGTTTCATGGAAGACAACTTTTCCATAGACTGGGGAAAGGGAAGATGGTTTCGGGATGATTCAAGCACATTACATTTATTGTATACTTTATTTCTATTATTATTGCACTGTAATATATAATGAAATAATTATACAACTCACCATAATGCAGAATCAGTGGGAGCCCTGAGCTTGTTTTCCTGCATCTAGACGGTCCCATTGGGGGTGTTGGGAGACAGTGACACCCAAAGTGCGTTGTTCATGTCCAGGCTGCTCCGTAATCTCATTTTGGTTGCTGTCACTGCAAAAAACCCTGCCTCACAGAGATAGGATATTGGAAATGGAAGCAGGCTTTTCAGTGCTTTTGTAGCAATCTCAGGATATTCCACCTTGACCTTAGTCCAGAAGGCATGGAGGTTTGAAGTTGTCTCAAATATACTTTTAAGGCCACCGTCATTTGCGACCTCAAGCAGTTGATCCTCTTCTAGCAGGAATAAAGTCAATTCGCCTGGCTTATTCACAGATGGGTCATGGATCCACTCCTTCCCAGTTTGGGGGTCTTTCCAACTTGTGGTTGGGAAGTGATGCTCAAACCCCGTTGAAAACTGAAATAGGTGATCAAGCACCAGCTGGGAGAAAGAAGGCTCTGGCTCAGTCTCTTTCAAAATCTCTGCTAATGTTTGAAACATGTCAAAAATCCCAATGTTCACTCGTTCCCCCCTCCCACCCCATAATTCCAGATTGACTTTGAATGCAGCCACTTTATCTGCCGACTTGAACACAGCCGTCGTTCTCCCCCAAAGGGACAGATTGAGTCCATCGAGCAGGTTGAATATGTCACACAAGTAAGCAACTTTTGTGACTCATTCTGTGTCACTGAAATGTGGTAGCTGTTTTTCTAAAAGAAATCTCTGGAGCGCCTCTCATAACTTGAAAACTCTGGCCAGTGATCTGCCGTTAGAAAGTCATCTCACTTCTGTGTGTGTTCTGCGCCCATCTCCTCAAAGGGTTGCACGAACAGATGAGTTAAGGGCACGTACTTGAATGTGGTTGATAATTTTAATCACATCCTGCAAAACACTGTTTAGTTCAGATGACATTTTCCGGCTAGTCAGCATTTCTCTATCGATGACACAGTGCGTAGACTCATATTCAGAAGTGACCTCCTTGACCAGAGTAGTGAAACCAGAAAGCCGTATAGTCATGACAGCCACTCTGTCTGTGGATATACCGACACACAATGACCAATTCAGTTTTCCTGATATGTAATCATTCAAAGACTTGAATAGTTCTGCAATTGTGGTGTTGGCTGGCAACAAAAGTGCACATAACACATCCTCATCCATTCTCCTTAAAAATACATCGCACAAAAGCAAGCATTGTTGCCTGTTGTCAGCATCAGTAGACTAGTCAACCTGCATTGCGTGGTGACTCGTTAATCCTCTCTAACAATTGTGCCTCAACATCCTCTGCTGTTCCATCAATTCATCTAATTATGGTGCCAGCGGAAAGAGGAACATGTGACACCTTTTGAACTGCAGCCTCTCCTAAAAGTTCATGGCAAATGTCCTTAGCAGCAGGCAGGATCAACTGTTCCCCAATAGTAAAGGGCTTCTTAGCTTTAGCAATGTGATTAGCCGCTAAGAATGATGCTCTCGGTGCAGACACATTTGATGAAACGGTGGCCTTCAATAATTGCTTCTGTTCTTCGTGTTCACATTAAAAAAAAAAAAAAACCCAAAGGCTTGTCTTTTAATGCAGGGTGCTTGGTCTCCACGTGGCGAAGCAGTTTCGAAGTTCTCATGGCTTCGTTGGATAGCCAGTTGCCACATATTATACAAAGGGGGCTTGGAGAATGTGAATCACTTGTTGCAATCAACCCATAATTTAAGTAGAACTCCTGGTATTTTCTTTTAAATGCAGCTTTCATTTTGTTGGCAGTATTAGAGTCTTCTGCTGTCTCATCATTGGGTCTTTCCCCTCTTTCAAAGAAGCTCTCCAGCAATGTTTGTTATTTACTCATTTTTGCTAGGGTTAGCCTGTGGGCTTACCAAAACTGTGACTGAGACAAGTGCTCAGTGCGGGAAAGAGGTGCAGACAGAAGTAATAAATAAAATAATGGGCAGGCCACTCATGGACTGAAATAAGTGTCAGATTCTGCCTTCAAGATGCCACCAGATGCAGCTGTACAATTGAAGTACATCAATTCACTTGCCACTATAAACTTGGTGCCCGACGCAGCTTAATTGTCACTTGCCGCTCACTGATAGGGTTTTGATACGAGTCTGCAAGCAATTGATTTATTATGGTCTCTGTGCAGTCAAACCTCTCTGCTAATGATAATCTGTATTTGCAGCCGCTCCCCGGCACTACCATCACCTCCTCAGCTCCACCTCGGTCATCAGACATTAGATTCTCATAAAGAGCGTGCAGCCTAGATCCCTCGCATGCACAGTTCATGGTAGGGTTTGCTCTCCTATGAGAATCTAATGTTGCTGCTAATCTGACGGGAGGCGGAGCCCAGGTGGTGATGCGAGTGATGGGGAGCAGCTGTAAATACAGATGAAGCTTCTCTAGATCACCTGCAGTTCATCTCTTGCTGTGTGGCCCGGTTCCTCACGGGCCACAGACTAGTACCAGTCTGCAGCCTGGGGGTTGGGGACTGCGGTCCTACATCATGCTCCATTAACTGTAGTCATTCCTTTTCCTTTTAGGTCTTTCATTCAAGTGGAGTTCACATTTGCATGTTATATAAGACAAAGATACAATTTACTCTCTGTATAATAAGCCAATTTCCCCAATGTAAGCTGCTGGTGCTGACTCTTGATAAGCTTCCTTATCATATTTAACTTTCCACCTAGACATATGGGTCTGTGTCTGAGCTCTCTTTTCCATTTTATGTTTATCTGGGTTGTTTTCTTTCTTTCTTTCTTTTTTTGCACCAAGGCACCACTGTTTTTGTTACTATGCCTTTGTCAGTGTGTTTTCATATCTAGTTTTTTAAGCTTGACTTAGCAGTTCATGAAATTTTATTCCTCCAAATAAATTTTAGAGTAAGTTTTATCATGTTCATCAAAAATATCTAAGAAGAATTTTTGATGGGATTATATCAAATTTATAGATTAAATGGGAGAATGTATGTCTTTCTAGTATAATATCTCATCCAAAAGCATGGGATTTTTTAAATTTATTTAGATCATCTTTTATGTCCTTTATTAATATTTTTAAGCTTTCTGTTTTCTCTGTTGATATCTTTTACATTTACATTATCAATATAATTAATTCCTACCTAGTTAATAGATTTCTTGGCAGTAGGAATGATATATTATTATTTATTATGTTTTCTAATTTGCTATTGCTAGTACTGAAAAAAAAGATCTCGTATCCAACAATTTTAGTTAGTTTTCTTACTGGTTCTAATACTTTGTCTTTCGAATCTGTGGTTTTTCCTTAAAAATGATCATATCATATGCAAATGTAGACAGCTTTTTCTCTTACCTTCCACCTTAGTCAGCTCTCACTCTATTATGCTGTAATAACAAACAACTTCCAAAATTCAGTGAGTTACAACCACAAAAAATTTGTTTCTCACTCATGCAACATGTTGAATATATGTTGGCTGCAGCTCTACTCTGTGTGTTTTCTTATTCTGGTATCCAAGCTGAAGAACCAGCCCTGATCAAGAACACACATGCAGAAGAAAAATGCCAGGGAGTCAGCAAATCCACACAACAGCTGCTTGTTTATTTCGGGTTTGTTCATTTGTCTTTTAGAGACTGGGCATTGCCATGTTGCCCAGGCTAGATTCAAACTCCTGGGCTCAAGAGATCTTCCCACCTCAGCTTCCCAAGTAGCTGAGTGCATACTACTAGGCCAAGCTAATGGCCGTTCTAGCTTCTGCTCAGAACTGACACACTGTCAAATCCATTCATATTCATTGGGCAAAACAAATCCCATGGTTAAGTTTATTGACAATAGTGCATAAAGTGTCCTCTTCCTAGAGGAGAGCTCTGCAAATCACATGACAATGGGAAGGCAAGTGCAATACTCTTGCGTTAAAGGTGGTAATAAATAACTGGAAATAAGAATATAATCTAGTCCTTCTAATCCTCAATCTTATTTCTTTGTCTTTCCTTTAGTTTTAGCCAAGACTTCTAATGGTAATATTAATAGTAAGTATCCTTGTCTTACTTTTCTCTTAGAAAAGTTTCTCCATTAAGTATAATACTTCCTACAGGTTGTTAATAAAAATAACTTTTATCAAGTTAAGAAAATTTTCTACCATTCCTATTTTCCATAAGAGTTTTGACTATAAATTTGTGTTGAACTTTATCAAATATATTTTGGGGTCTTGATAGATATAATTTCCTCTCCATTCGTCTGTTAATATACTAACATACATAAATGGATTTTCTCTGTTGAGCCATCCTTGTATGTCTGAGATAAGCCCTATTAAATCTTGAGGTATTATTTCTAAATCTTCAGTTAGTTTAGCTAATGTTTTATTTACAATTTTTGAACACATGTTAATAAGTTTAAAGTAGCCTATTATTTTTTTCCAGTGTGTTATCCTCATCTATTTAGGAACGAGGCTATGCTTATTGCACATACAATGATATGTGTAGATTTTTCCCTTTTTCTATTTTCCAAAACAACTTGTGTAAGACAGGAATTACTATTCCTTAAAAATTTAGTGACACTTTCTAATAAAACCATCTGAGCCTGAAGTTATTTCAGAAAGGCGGGTCTTTGTCTATCATTTCAAATTATTTGAGACACATTGATACGCTCAAATTCTGTATTTCTTATTTATACCAGTTTTGGCATTTCACTTTTTTTCTGGGAATTTATCTATTTTAACTAGATCTTCAAACTTACTATTCTATAACTGCTGGGGGTAATCATATCCTGTACATGGTCCTGAAGCTCCCTGTACACTTTCAATATTCTATAAATAGTAATAATTAACAGGCACTATCCAATGGATGGAAATCTACCAAAATGTTAGATTATCTCCAAGAGTAGGATTAAGGGCAAGTTCTATATTCTATGTGTTTTTTCTGTTGTTGTTGTTATAGTTTTACACTGACAAAATATTGCTTTTATATAATCGGGAACAACTTAAATTATTTCTCGTTTGTAAAAATTTACCTCATTCCAGAAGTTACCTTCAAATACTCATGCCTCATTGAAATGCACCATTTGGTGAATCCACAGACAGACCTGTGCTCTTGGGTTCTGAATTCATCTGTAAACAAACAGAGCTTTTTGAGAGGGAAATCATTACCTGTACATGGCCCTGAAGCTCTCTGTGCACTTCCAATTATTTATAAAAAAATAATAATTAACAGGCGCTATCTGGCTGTCTGGGTTTTATACCAATTTATTTTATATAAAGGAACATTTTAACATAGCCAACTATGGGTACTTTTTTTTATTTGGAATTGAACTCTTGGAACATGAGTTGTTTGTTCTGCTTGTCTTTTTGCTGTCTTTACTCTCCACTCAAGTATGGATTTTATTAAGCAGCGTATATTTTACCTAAGGCCTTGAGAATGTACTTTTTGAGAAAGAGGCCTTTCTTGGTATTTTGTGGTGTGTGGGGCCTTATTTCTATTTGGTTTCTAGTGTGCGTTATGTGTTAGCCCTGAGGATTCAACGAAGCTGTTTTCTTTTGAAAAGCTGTCAAACAACACAAATTAAATCCAGTAATGGAACAGACACAGCCAAACAAGTTCAGCTAGTTCACATACATTCTAAAACAAATTAAATAGAGAGGTAAAGAGAGTACTCATAGGGAGAGATTTTTACCATCTGCCCGTTTCTACTAAGTGTTTTCAGTTCTCCAGAGAAATGTCTGATGTGTACATAGGGTTGTTGTGAGATTCAAATTAAGTAACGTTAGTTAGAAACTCTTAGCACAGTCCCTGGCATACAGTAGATACTCAATAAATGCAAGGCATTATTATCCATACACGTATGAATATGTGGTTTCTACATACACCGCCCCGTGCCTGGCTTTCCTTACAGCGCCAAGCGACATTCGTCTGAGTGAACGGGCTGAGCGCTGACTCGCTAATGGTTGGATAATACTCTACGATAGCGTGAGCACATCGCCATTTAGCAAACCATTCCCTGTTGATGGGTGTCCCGGCTGATTCCAGGGTTAGACTAGTACAAATGCTGCCCTTGTCTCCCTCAGAACTTCCAGGCAGCCAGTTCTGCCTGTCCCCATTTGCTCAGAAACTCTCCCTCTCCCCAGACCCCTCCTCAGACAGGGCTGTCCCCGCTGGCCACCTCCACACTCCCGCCTCTTCCTCAGTCCTTGCCCTGTCAGGCTGGCCAAGCCAGAGCAGAAGCCACTCCAAGTGACAAGGAGGACTGGCTGGCAGCTGAGATGCTGAAGCCAAAGCCGCCGAGACACGTCATCCCCAAGGAATGCTGTAGTCATGATTCCTGGTGTACGAATTAGGATGTGACCAGCAGAAATATGCAAGGAAGCCATTTTGACCGTGATGAGAAGAGCAAAAACACCCAGGCAGTTTGTCGATGTTTCAGTCCACCACCTCAACAATGACTCTGGGGGGCACACCAGGGAACCACAGATTTGGCCTGTTTTAGGAATTAGCCACTAATAATGATGCCTCCTATTGGCAAAGTGACTTATGTGTTCTCAGAAGATTCTCTTGGCTCTGTTATGTTGTTATGTGTTTTTCTGTTGAGTTAAGTGACACCGTGGCTCACAGCAACTGAGCTGTGATGTAGCTGTGCCGTGCAGGTTAACTGAAATGCTAGATCCAGCCACCTCTTAGCTGAGTGATTTGTGTTGTAAAGTCGATTTAAAATGCTCCCTTGAAGCTTGCATGAGCACGTCCCCTTCTCCCTGGATGTGGGAACTGTTATTGAACTTACATGTGCCTGATGCTGTTCAAATGTTATCTGACACTTAATCCTTCCTGAAACCCAAGAATTGTTATTCCCATTTTGTAGATGAGACCACTGAGGCTCACAGAGGTAAAGCAAATTGCCTGAGGTCACTTACCTAGTCAGGAGTAAAGCTAGGATTCAAGCCCAAGTTCATGAATGCAAAACTTCTGTCCTCTCTCCTCTTGCCACCGTTATGCCACTAAACCACTGAAGCCCAGCTTTTTTGAAAAACTCCTCTTGAAACATTGTAAGGAAAAAGCCACTTTCCCACAGTTAACTAAGATGTGTCTGTGTACTGATCCTGTCTAACCGTTCTATCAAACCAGAAGCTAAATATTTCTTATGCACCTATCCAAGCTGTTGGTTGTAAATATGATCAAGATGATGATGTGCTGAGGATGATGGTGGTGATGATAACAGCTTTCATTTATTGAGCACTCACTCTGTGCCAAGCGCTTTGCTTAGGACTTTACATTCTTACACTGAACCTTTTCATTCTAACAAGAATCCTGCCAAGTGTCCGAATGTGCACAGCTAGGACACAGCACACCCGAGATTTGGCCTTGGACCCCTGTCTCCAAAGCCCGTACTCCAAACCACATCACTGGACTGCCTCAGCAGTGGGATATTGAACACGTGACTGCATCCTATACAGGCTCCTGGTAAAAGGAAAGAGACATTGGAAATACTCCACAAGCCTCCGCTGCACTGATAGCCATCTTGGATTTATGTATTTTATTGTGCAAGACTCAGACATATTTAGACACTTTAAGTTAATCATTTCCTGTCACAGTTTATCTGTACTGTTCCTTGTCAGCAAGCACATGCGGACGTCAGGACCCAACTGCCCTCTGCTTTACATCATTTTTTTATTATATAGCCATAATATTAATAGATGAGCTCTACTGCTAGAAGAAGGCCATTTATATGGAGCTGGAGATAATATAGGTGCTTGACCTAAATTAACTAGATAATTGCCTCAGTCTTCTCAGTAATTTATCATCACAGGCTCCTGTGCAGTTCAGACAGACGTCAGCTATGGCTAAGGTGACCCTGCGTCCTCCAAGAAATCAAGGAAGAGCAGAACTGAATTCTGGACAAGGTCCACAAACTCCCCAAACCTGAATATTTTTTATCTTCACCCATGAATCGCTTCCTCTGACCGGAGCGGAGATGTCTGCCCGGTTACCGGACCCCTCACCTCACCGTCAGGGTCATTACCACAGTGACGTGTGCTGCCGTGTGCCAGTCCCTGTGAGAGCCATGTTGGCGGTGGCAGCACATACCAGTGGTGTGACATGTCTGCTTGAAGTGACAACAGGCTTTCTATGAGGGGAAACGTTGGTTCTTATTAGCAAAGCTACACATAATCTCAACTCTTTTCTTGCTACAATAAGAAAGTGTGAGAACCTACTATGGAGTCCAGTAAGCATCACTTTGAGTTGATGTGCATTAGGTGGGGTTCTCCAGAGAAACAGAACCAATAAGTCACAGATATATAGATATATAGGGTTAATTATAAGGAATTGGCTCATGGGATTATGGAGGCTGAGAAGCCCCACAATCTGCCATCTCCAAACTGGAGACTCAGAAACATGAGGGGTATCCTTCCAATCCAAGTGCAAAGGCCTGAGAACCAGGAGCCAAAGGTGTAAGTTCCAGTTCAAGTCTGAGAACCAGGAACAAGGATGGTGTAAGGATGACGTCAGTCCCAGTCTGAGGGCAGAAGACCATTGTCCCAGCTCAAATACACGGAGAGAGCAAATCCTCCTTTCCTCCACCTTTTTGCTCTATTCGGGCCCTCAACAGGCGGGATGAGGCCCGCTCGTATTGGGGAGGACAATCTGTTTCATGTACTGATGCAAATGCTAATCTCTTCCAGACACACCCTTACAGACATACCCAGGAATAATGTTTAACCAAATACCTGGGCATCCCATGGTCCAGTCAAGTTGACATAAAATTAACCCTCATGGTTAGCAATTTGAGAACTTCACCTTCACTAAGATGAGGCAGCATTTCCTACTCTCTGCCACAGGGGTAGGTAAGGAGGGAAGTGAGAGAAGGGCGAATACATGTGGAAACGCCCTGCACACGCTGTCCCAATTTTGGAGAGTCACGGTGTGGATTAGCATACACAGCCTACAAACAGTCTTGCAGTACAGACACTTATTAACCTTGTTTTATCCACTGTTTCGTAATGTTTTTTGAGTAGTCGAGACTTTTTGAGGAGGGGAGTACCATTATGGCGATAAAGCCACATTCTCCCAAGCGGCCCCTGTATTCTGAGGTAATAAAATTGACCTCACAGATGCAGAGAGCAGCAGAAACTTAAGAGATTCTATTGACTTCATGGCATCCTCCCTCCCCACAACCTGACCCAGAAAAGTTTTCACAGAGAATTTACAAAGCTCCAAAATGAAAACGACTGCCCCAGATCTCTTTCTCCAGTTCCAACGTGCTCCTAACACACGCCATGACTTCCCACATCATTATGAAATTGGGGAGAGTGGAGAGAAGCTTATCAAGAGAGGCAACAACCTTTGTCCTGGTAGATTTCATCTCAACTTTTAATACTGCAAATAGGCCACGGCCAGAGTCCTTTGGACGTTTACTAGATCTCAAAGATCCTGAATTTATATATGGGCGGCAGAAAGCGTACATTCTTTACCTCTCCCACCTACACTTTTATTTACAAAGGCCTAAAACAAAGTCCTAAAGTCCAAAGACATATTTGTTTAATAAAATAACACAACTGAAGAAAAGGAAAACTACTACCGAACATTTCAGAGACATCTCATCCCGGATAAGCTCCCAGGCAGGGGTTGAGGATGGGAGCAAAGTCTGGGAATTTTCTGATCCCTCTGAGTTCACTGCTAATTCTATTTCCCTCTCTGGCCTCTGTATGATTAATGACACTAGAAATGGACAAATACCTACTGACATCTACTGACAGAGCACCAGTGTTCCACAGAACTCAGTTTGCAGACTGTTATTTTGTCTTATCCAGACCCTCTTTGAAGGCAGAAGGCTAAGAATTCTTTAGATATTTTAAATTTCATTTTAGTTCCATAAGTAATACATATCCTTCAATTCTCCTTTTAAAAAATTAGAAAATTGTGGATGAAACTAAGGTCCTCTTTGACCAATATCTTCAATCCCAGTCCCTTCCCTATTTTGCCAGATGCAATGAGATTGTTCCACTCCCACTTTTCCGTACACACAGCACACATATTCACAATTCATATAAAATATATAATATGGGTTTGGATTTTTTTTTCTTTACATCAGTGGTATCATACTGTTCTGCAACTTGCTTTTTTCAGTGCAAAATGTGTTTGGGACATCTATCATATTGATATGTATCTAGTCATTCCTTTCAAGTGATATGTGGCATTTCCTCTTATGTCTTCACCATAATTTATTATCCATTACCATTCTGTTAGATCTAAAGATCATGTCCAGTTTGGGCTTCTTGTAAGCCACGAAGCCCTGATCATCCTCACCCATGGTGTGCACGTGCAAAGATTGCGAGGACACATACCTAGAGATGTTACCACTGGGCCACAAGGCGAATTTTTATTGTCAATAGATGCTGCCCAGATATGAGCAAAGAACTCTCATCTACAAGAGAGTCAAGGGAAGGCATTTCCATGGCGACTCGAGGAAGTCAGAAAGGGGAAGAAGGAGACGGTTGCACTAGCTGCTTTTGAAAAGCCCATGAGGTTTCTTTTCACGCCACAGTCGCCAAACCCATTCACCGTGAAGACTAACGCCATGGATTTTTTTCCCAATCCAAAGACTGCCTCTGCCTTAACGTGCTTGCTTTTTATCTTCCAGACTGTCCTTTCCACCTAACTTGGAGTCCTGCTCTTAACTGCTCTTGGCTGTGTGTTCACGCACACGGGTGTGACAGACAGACATTTTACCATTGAGTGTGTACCATTGAATTTTTACAATGGAAAACAAAGAACCGTTTTACTTAGTGAGAAAGAGGTGGATAAATGACAGCCAGTTCATATACTGTTAGACATAGAAAATGTACATAATTTCTGAAAGGACATACGGTTGATGAAACCTTAATGATAGTTTTTGAAGTATAGAATTCTAAGCTAAAGGGCGTGGAAAGAGAATGTTAGCTTTTATTATATGCCCTCTCTAATGTTTGGTTTTTTTTTTAAATGTTGTACATGTATTAATTTTAAAATGAAAGACTAATACCAAACGTGTTATAAGCATGTCTCTGCTAGGCCCTTAGGTCGTGAAGTTAATGGTGGGAATTTCAGACACTGGTACGTTGTCATATTTTAGGCCCTTTGGTGCCCCTCAGATTATACTCTTTGTCATCCTTGTTGGCTGACAAAGCAAAGGCCATTGACAATACTCTGAGTTTAAAGTTAAAAAGTCATGAAGCATTGTTTGACCTCTTGAACTCCCCTTACCAAATCTTCCACCCTTGAGAAAAGTATACTCTAGGATATAATCACAAACGTACCCTGTTCTAATTTCAGTGGCAGACATTCACCTCACAATCCTACTCCTTCCTCATTTGAATTTGGTGTCAGAGTTGTGGAGGTGTTGGGAGTGTGAGGGCCGGGGCTGGAGTGGATAGAAAGAACTGTGATATGCAAGAAAAGAAGGTCGTCCCAATTTGGGGTCCACTTGGGCCTTCCTTGCTTGTAGACTTCCACCTCTGGCTTTCCCATCCTTCGCGCAGTTCCATGATGTAACACGTCGCCACGTGACCTCTGTGCCTAGATTCTGAAGGGAACAAGTATCATGAGTCATGTGTTCACAATTGTTATGTTTAGTTATAAAATTTAAGTCAGAGATTTCATATGTTCTTGAAGTTACAAAACCTAATTGCATACAAAGGGGTCACTAATGACAGGATATCTTGTTTATAAATATCCCATTGTTCTCTAATGCAAATCCATCACCTTTTGTAAAAATTCATGTGATGTCCACATCATTTTTCCCCCTTTTACTCTATTTAACAGTCTATGAACTGGCTGTCATTTACCCCCTTCTCTCTCAGCATTTTTTAATGCTTCACATTCTTCTAGATAGCTGCATGGTATTTCAGGGTTCACACTCCTCTGGATGTGCTGCAATCTATGAGTCTGGTCCCATAATGATGGGTATCTGGGTAATTTTAATTTTTTTGCTATTATAAATAATATGGAAATTCACATCTTCAAACATTATCAGAAAATATGCATTTTAAACTCTGATAAATATTGCCAAATTTTCACTGAAAAAGTTTATATCAATGATGACAAGAGGGTCAATATTCCCTACATACTCACCAACACTGAGTTTTTTCAAACGTTGTCATCGGTGTACATTTGGTGAAAATGGTTTATTTTGATGCCATTTTTGTCAATTTAGTGAAGCACATTGTTTTGCTTTGTGTTCTTTTATTATGATGAGGTTGAACGCCTTTTTATGATTATTGATCATTGTATTTTCTCTTTTGTGAGCTTTCTCTAAATAATCTTTGCTCATTTTTTAATTTTTCTCTTTTGTGCAGTGAATGGTCCATACTATTCTATATAGATGTAGGCTTTATCATTGTGCAGCAAATTTTTTTCTAGTTTATCATTTATTCTTTCACTTTGTCTATGGTATTTCTTACAGAAGTTTTAAGCATTGACACAAATAAATGTACAATATTTTCCTTTATAACTAACGCAATATATTCATTTTAGATATTTGATCTCTTCTTGTTCTGACTTCTCAAGTACATGTGATTCGTGCCGAATATTTGACATAACTTTTACTGATACATTTAACGTCCGTGTGTGTGTATATTAATCTCTTCGCCTAGATTAAAAGCTCCTTGAAAGGCCGGAAGAATTAAATATTTCTTTATACTCCCCACCCCACCCTACAGTGTCCAATATCCAATAAAGGAAAAGTCTAGACCTGGGGAATTTCAAATGAGAGCTCTGCTGAGAAGAGAACTATGAGAATCTAGAGAGGTAGAGGCCCAAACTGACAAACTGACCCAAAGAAAAAAGAAGAGGTTTCCCCGAAGAAGGTGTGAGTTAGTCCCAAGACAAACCTGTCTTCTGGACCATTCACCCAGAGCAGAGGTGGTTGGTTCTTAGTGTTTTATGATCTTGCTCCCGCCCACCTTCCCAACTTTATCTTTTATCACTGCCTTGCTCTTCAGATCCTACTCCCCTGGCCTTCTCTCTGTGGTTCAAGTCTCTGCCAAGCTGATTTTTACCTAAGCCTTTGCCCGGGATGTTCTTCCTCTTGATTTTCACATTCCTAACTCCATTTTATCGTTCAGAGTGTGGCAGTTTGTATTTTTCCAAAGACGGCCACACCAATATACATCCTATCCCAAGTGCTCTTCTTATTATAATGTGATGTGGAAGCTTCTCCATCAAGAGGTAGAGTTTCCTCTGTACTGAAACTAGATAGATCTTTGTAACCATCTTAACCAATAGAGTATGGCAGAAGTGACCCTATGTGACTTCCAAGGCTAGGTGATAAAAAAAAACAATAGAGCTTCCACCTGGCTCAGTGTCTCTTGAGTGCTCACCCAGGAACCCAGCCACTAACTTTTTGGAAAACCAGACCACATGGAGAGGCGCGGTGTAGGTGTGCTAGCACTCAGCTGGCAGCCAGCAGCAACCACCAGACAGACATGTGAGTGAACAAACTCTCAAACGGTTCCAAGCCTCAGCCTTCAAGCCTTTCAGCTAGGCCCCAGACATTGTGAGGCAGAGACAGGCTGTCTCCACTACCCGCTGCCAGAACTGCTGACACAGAGAATCCGTGAACATAATAAATTGCTTTATGCCACTGAGTTCAGAGGTAATTCATTATGCAGCTACAGTAAGTAGAATGAGACTTCAGCTTAAGTGTCCTCAGGGAAGTCTTCCCTGACCACCCAATCTAAAATTGTCACCCAGTTATCTCATCACTTTATTTAATTTTAGTTCTTTGCATAGCACACTGCGATAGTTTCCTTATTTGTTTGTTTGGTTTACTTATTGTCTGCCTTCCTCCACTTGAAAGTAAGCTCTGTATGCACTTAAAAGTAAACTCCGTATGCACAAGGGCCCTATCTGTCTTGTCCATCTCGAAGTCCCTGGCACCTGCAACAGTGTCTGGCACATAGTTGGTGATCAACAAATATTTGCTGAATTAATAAATGAATGAATGAAATATTTCTAGGCAATTAGATTCTTCCAGTAGAACTTACTTTTGCTACTTAACATAACAAACTTTCACTGAGAGCTTACTGTATTCTTAGGAGGTGCGTTGTAGTCTCCCGTTCTATGGTTATATGTATAAAGAGTAGCAATGCAAACAGAAGTAAAAATAATAACCAGGAGATCCATTTGATAATATTTTTTTAATTTGACTTAGAAATGACAGAGATAGGGAAAATGAAATAAAACAAAATAAGGCAATCTTTATAACATTAAAAAAAGAAAAAAAGGAAGTGATGATTTTCAACCACATACAAAACTGAATTCTACCGTTGTGATGTGACTTGTAATTTCCTTAAAACAGTAGAACCATGTTTATTTATTCAAAGAATACCACCATGTTGGTCAGAGAACGAATTATATAATATGGGGAAAAACAGCTCTTTGAAATACAACTCTTTATGTTTGCATAGATTTTTAAACCAAAAACATTCCCTTCTCTTTACTTACCACTCTTTGCCCCAAAGGGGCTGAAATCAGTGACCAAACCAATGAGAGAAGGAGAGAACCCAAAATGTGTAAACAGAACTTGGGCTTTTTAAAGAGTCTAAACCCAATTGCTCTTCGAAACTGTTCGTGAAGTAAGTCTGGTTAATCAGCCACCTGGGAAGTTTCTTCCTGAGACAGTGAGTTTTAGCACATCTAAATATGTCTTGTTTCCTCCCTTGGACAAGCACCATTTACATTTTTGTTTTCAGAATCAACACCATCCTTGCTATTTTGTAAAATGGTGAAGCCAATTTAACAGTTCCACTGGCCTTAGAGAAAGTGTTGGAATCTCAGAAAGGAGCAAGAACTAGAATATTATAAAGAATTGCATGGGTAAATATGCATTCTTATGACATCCTTGGGAAAACAAACACCCAACAGCCATGTGTACTTGCAACTTGCTTGTGCCTGTTATAACTTAAAGCTTACAGTGATGATTTCTTGTCACTAAAAAATGTTCAAAGTTCTTGGGCTAGAAAAAGCATAGGAAATGAGGCATGGCCTGTTTGAAGCTAACTATTTCTCTGGAATAATAATATAGTGCATAACAAATAGCTTTTCAGAGGCTGCTAGAATTAAAATGAGGGATGCTAAGTCCTCTTCTCTTCCCTGCCGTTCAACACCTAAATATTACTCCACGGTCCTTCATTGTACCCTCTAAAATACCTGAGTTGACATTGTTTGCAACCACCCACACCTTTCCTTCTGATTTGGCACCTGTTCTATAACTTTCATTATAAATCTCAATCTAGCTAAAAGTTTTTGTGGCCCTCTCCTCAAATATGAGTTGAAAAAAGTAAATATACCAAAGACTATAACATAAAATTGTTTACCCCTCAATCATCATCTACTGAGTCAGAAGATAGCCGGGGCACTGACCTGAAACAGGACTAGGAACAATCATTAGACCAGGCCTTAGCAAGACCAAAATTGTGAGTTCAAGTCTACGCACAGGTTAGTTTTACTTACTTAGTTTTACTTAGCCAGAGAATATTCCTTTAGTCTTTATCCCTGACTTTGGTGGAAAGGCAACTAAAGGAGGGGAATGTGAAAATTAGTGGGAAAAAATGGCAAATGCCCATGACACAGATATTGGAAACTTATGTTGCAACCTGAATTTACTATGTTGGCTTAGGCGGGGTCCCCGTTCCTTCTTGTGAGTTGGACATCAAACAGATGGTCCCTGGGTGGGGGTTACCAAACCATCTCTTGGCTTCCTAACCCTGGAACTTGCCTTCCTACCAGAAGAAGACTAAGCAGGAGCTAATTAGATACCTTTTAATAGAATATACTTAGAAGTCTATCCACAGACTATGTTTTCTGCCTGCAAACTTAATGTCCTTTGTGTCAATGCCTTTGGCCCAACTATCCCAGGTTACTTTCTAACTTTCTTTTCCAGGTCTTACGCCTGCTCTATTTTTGCAGCCATAATTGTTAGGAAAAAAATTTGCTCCAGGAACAGTCAGAAAATCACCCAAACCCAATCAGTTGAATAACCGCAGTCATTATCATCATCATCATTATCATCATCACCAATCGTCCCCATCATTACCAGTATCCTTAAAAGAGGGTGACAAAAGTCAACCAGGTTTTGAAAGAATGGATTACAGCAAGCTTAAATTTCTTGAGTTCCCTCTAAGTTCAAACTGAGAAATCCACATTATCTTTATTTCTTTTAACAAACTCCATATCCTAGCTCAAGAAAATAAGCTTTTGGGAGTTTTTTTGGAACAACTTAAATGGCAAGTTGGAAATCAAATGGCTCTGACATAATAGTGATCTTGATGAGTTAACTGCCAATGAATATACCATATGGATGAAATTCCTCTTGAAGTGCATGTGGGTGTGTTTAAGGATAGCACATGTGGGACAAAA
Source organism: Avahi laniger (assembly GCA_963575035.1). Classification (NCBI taxonomy): domain Eukaryota; kingdom Metazoa; phylum Chordata; class Mammalia; order Primates; family Indriidae; genus Avahi; species Avahi laniger. The sequence goes on along the minus strand of CAUYSK010002409.1, from coordinate 37,401 downwards.
CACATTTCAAGCTTTTCAAAAAAAACCCATACATTTGCAAAATCATTTGATGCATTTTTTTTTTTTACTGATTCCAAATTTGTACTGTTTCAAAAATAAAGAGTTCCTGGTCCATTCTAGGTGCCTTCCCCCTTTGTTTCTATGTGGGCACACTCCTTCCGATTCTCAGGGGGACAAAACGTCCCAGTCCAGACACCTGGGACTTAAGCAGACACCCGAGTCTGCAAGCAAAGCAGCAAGCTAGAAGGAACAGACACTTTGAAATGCAGTTTCAGTGGAGTGGCTGTTGTTGAGCTACCCTGTCAAACTCTAACTGCCCACCATTGTTCTAGAATATTTTGTATCCACATCATCTTATTGATTTATAGACAACTTAGGGTCAAGTCTTTTTTCATGAACCACTATCAAGTCAAGTTTTCCCAACCCCAAAATGTAACCTCTCACTGAATGTCGAATTTAAATGCAGGTATGGTTAAGTATTTTCATTAACCTTCATCTTGTTGGTTTTGATTCATTGTTTAGCATATTAAGATTATTTTGGATCCTAATTCAGTCAAACACTCAGGGAGTTACATCATACAATGGGATTTGGATCTAAAGACAGTATTTTTAAGGTTTAATCTGTTATCTGTGGTGTTCTAGATAAGGCTTAGAATCCTTCTCACGTGGTGCTACAGCTTCTGCCATCATCCAGCCTGAGTCGGCATTTGAGCGGAAATCTATTCACGATGCCTGCTTTAGATGTTCCCTTTTCTCTTTGTTAGAATTGTTTACAAGTGGGCATTAGAATTACCATCTTTAGTGCCTAAATTTCTCTTTTAGAATTTCTGCACGTAACAGGCCTGCCCATCGTTTGAAAACTGTCTTCCCAAAACCTGGGGCGCACGTGTAAGTGCCCAGAATCCCCTGGTTTTGATGGAGGGCCACTTTCTGCCAACTTTCCATTCTTTCCTCGTCGCCAATCAGTGGTCTGTTGTTCAGAGGGAAAACAGTACTAAATTCTTGTGGTTTCTTCCATATCCAGACTGACAAAAATAAGCAAATCAAGAATTTATCAAGCTATATAGAAAAAAGAAAAGACAATGGAACATTAACTGCAGTTGCTATTGATACCAGGCTGGGTGGGAAATATGGAAAATGCTTTCCTAATAACAGATTATGTAGACTAAAAGCAATAGAAAATTGCTCCTTTCATTTTATGTTCCAGCCGAGAGTCTCATCCAACCATGTGTCAACAATACCTGTGAGATAGTTCTTGCTTTCTCGTGTTCCCATGCCAACCTGATTTTGTTCATTATCTTTAAACATTTGTGTCCATATTCTCAATTTTGTAAGGATAGAGGTTTTGACTTCTGATTCACCTCCATCGCCCCAGTGCTGAGTGTGATACCTAGTATATATTAGACACTTAATAAGTATTTCATAAATTAGTAAATAGAAGATTAAAACAATTAAGTATTTCCTATTGTTTCCTCCTAAGAAGTATTAAGTTCTCTAACACAGATTTTACATAAAAGCAATTTGAAAAAGAATGAGCAAGGAGCTATATTCATCAGACTTGATTTTCTGAATTTGGTGAATCGTAAGAATTTACTGGTGAAAGTAAAATTTGCAGCTTCTCTCCTATATCTCTCCACTCTTAATCTCAAAATGCAAAACACACACACACACACATAGGAACAATGGAGGCAGTTTGGAGAGCATCTTAGAGTATTTTGTTCAATTTCAAGAGCAGATTTGCCCATAGAGCTGTACATACTGCTGCTTCAATACCTCTTGTGTCCAAGAATATTTTTTACTAGATGTCTGGTGCGGGTGAGGCCTGGCAGTCAGCTCCGGAATCAAAAAGGAGCAAAGTAGTTCCCATAAAAACAAAGTTACCAGATTTATCTTGCTGGCAGGGGACCTGTGCAGCCACCTATCCCTTGACAATCTATGACCTTCAGCCATGCATCCAAAGCAAACAAACAAACTAGTGCCTGATTCCAAAAGAAAGAAAAGAAGAAAATGAAATATTTCTATCCCATTTACCTTTCAAACAAAAGATAAAATGTAAGCTAGGACGTGATATGAAAAGCATGGGTTTAGTGAGATCATGTATCTAAGTCACTTTGGGTACAAAGTGTATATTTTTGAGTGTACCTGGTGCTTTCAAATCGGGACATTATAATAACTGAAAATTACAGGGCAGTGATGGGGCCTCATGGTTAAGAGCGCTGCCTTTGAAGTTACGCAGACCTGAGTTTGAGCTCCTATTTTGTCACTTTCTTTCTGTTCACCTTCAACACATGACTTAATCTCTTCATGCCTCAATTTCCTCAGCTGCAAAGGGGAATACAAAGAATTTCTATTTCACAGGGTTGTTGTAAAATTTAAATGAGACAACCGATGCAAAGCACTGGCACAGAAAAGCACTTAATAAATGTTTACTATTATAGCCATGGTTCTTCCATTAATCTGAGAGGAATTAATTTGAAAGGAAGGTTGATGGATTGCATAGAAATAGCAAAGAAGTATCACATCACCGAGAACACAGCCTTTCTGAGAAATTAGCCAACCAACAAGCCCAACAGCTAATTACAACGCTTTGGGAAGGAAACGGAGACAAATATGCCATCATAAGAACCAGGATAGGGAATCGCTAATGAGGACTGAGACAGTGGACTGAAGAAGAAAAGAGGCAAGTAGACCCAGCGTGCTGTGGAGAGAACCCTGACCAGTGGTCCTAGGCGAGAAGAGCCTTGGACAATCTTCATGGCACCACCTAAAAACTGACTCAGAGGCCTGAAAAGCCAAAGAATGGTCATACGTCTGCCCTTTGGTAGCCAACAAGATGGTGCTTGGGGAGATAGACACTCCACTTGGGAACTGACTGGGACCCTCTCTGGGACATGCTATGAGGAAAGGTCACATGCAGGACTACATTAAGGGGTCTCCAAGATGCCTGGGATTGGCTCTCCAAACTAGAGGTCCTTCCAGCAGAAGCTCACACCTCACTTGAGATACTGCAGAGACCAACAGGCTCTGGCCTCATGGAGCTCAGAGCTCAGTGAGTAGGGGACAACACAAGGCGGTGGGTGCCCTGACGGGGATCTGGGCAGGATATTTGTAGAGCTCAAGAAAGAAACATGGAACCAGTCCTGAGGACAAAGAGCCTTCTAGGAGAAAATATCTACAGTGGGACATGAAGAAGAAATAGGATTAGAAAAGCAACAGGAGCCAGAGTGGGGGGAAAGGTCCAGGCAGAGGACAGAGCATGGGCCAAGGGCCAGCAGAAGACTGAGAGTGTGGCATGTCTGAGGGATGCCACGGTGGCTGTGCAGCGGCAGCAGGGGACAGGGAGCTCATTTCTACGTGGGCAGCCAGCGTTAACCTGCACTTGGTCTGCGCCAGGCCCTGTGACAGACAGGCCCGTTAGGAGTAAATCTGCGCAGCAACCCTATGAGCTCGTGACTATGGTTCACCTCATTCTACTCATGGGGAAACTGAGAATCAGAGGGGTTAGGATTCATGATATTAAGTCCTGAGCCTGGGATTTGACGTCTTGTACGTGAGCTGGGATTTCTACCCGGGCAGTCTGACTTGAGAGCCACTGCACCTCCCCAAGGCACAGGGTCCCACGGCCACAGGCAGCCCACCCCATGAGTTTTAAGACATAAGAGGACTGGAAAGTGCTTTCACGTAGAGCTTTGTGCTTGTGGTTTGCCAAAATTAAAGTGAAATAACCTGTCAACCAAAAAAAAAAAAAAAACTCCCTAAATATGTTTCTGAATGCTAGATCATGCGACCACAGGTTTTTACTTCAACACAATTTTTACACAGGTGTTACCCCTACAGACTTCCAATTCTTGGAAAGTACTCGGACTATTTTGAAATCCTTTGGCTAGAAAAGCTGCCTCATCTGAGAGGACTGTTCCATCTTGGACTTAGACAACATTTCTGAGTGTGCCTGAAGCTGAAATCCTATCAAAATACAAAAGAAAGAAACTTTTTTTTTTTCTAAACTCTGAGCTTGTGTGTGGTGACTTGAGAAAGAAGAAACGTCACCATGTATATGTCACCTTCTACGCACAAATAATCAACTAGAATATTCACCGCTACCTAAGTCCCAGCACAGTATCTTGCACGTAGTAGGTAGTCAAAGAAAAACTGGAAAATGAATGCATGTATAAAAGCATAAATAAATAAGTGAAAGTTTCTGTCATCGTTTGTTTCTTGACTTTCTCTTCAAGGTGGCATATGACAGTGTAAGGAGAGACATCTCTGACTACGGTCAGAAGTCATGAGCACTGATACAATTTCTGTGACCTCAAAAGATATTTGTACGACCATGTTCCCTGCAGCATTATTCCCAATAGCCAAAAGGTGGAAGCAACCCAAGTGCCCATCAATGGATGAATGGATGAACAAAAATAATAATAAATTTTAAAAATTAAATATTTTAATGTGGCATATAATGCAATGGGATATTATTCAAACTTAAAAAGGAAGGAAATTCTGACACATGATACAACATAAATGAACCCTGAGGACATTATGCTAAGTGAAATAAGCCAATCCCAGAAGGACAAATACTGTATGATTCCATTCATATGCAGTACCTAGAGCAGACAGTTCATAGAGACAGAAAGCAGAATGGTGGTTGGTTGCTAGGGATTGGAGAAGAAATTGATGGGGAGTTATCGTTTAATGGATTCAGATTTTCAGTTTTGCAAGATGAAAGGGTTCTGGAGATGCGTGACAGTGCTGGTTGTAGAACAGTATGAATGTAATTACTGCTATTGAACTGCACACTTAAAAATGGGTAAGATGATAGAGTTTATGTTATATGTATCTTACCGTAACTTTTTTAAAAATTTTAAATGAAGGTGAAATAAAGACATTTTCAGATAAAAAAAGTAATGTGAATTATTATAGTATGATTATAATACAATATTAGTATATGATAATTATATTTTATATAACATGTAACTATGATATACTATACTATATAACTATCACAGCTAACATCTATTTTATATACTCTATTATAAGGTAATATGCAATAATAATTGCTGTTATAGATGACATCTGAGCACTCCCCATGTGCTGAACTCTGTTCTAATTATGTTTTATATACTTATAAAAATACTATGAGACAGCTACTATTATTTTCTCCTATTTATGGATCAGGAAAGTGAACTACATAGATATTAATTTTCTAAAGGCACACAGCTAATAAATGAAGCTGTGGTTATTCTAAAGGAATAGCTGAAGAGTGGTGGCTGACTTGATGCCTTTTGGCTAGTGGAGGATATTTAATGGAACTGGCTAGTTGTTTGGATTAGTCAGACCAGAGGGCCAGTAGTTTACAACCTCATACCAAAGTTCTACGGCTACAGCTGATCAGTAATAATAGTAACATAAATGGGCTCCCAGGCACCAGGTACTACAATAAGAACTTTTGATGCATTATCTCGTCTAATCTTCCCAGCAACCATAGGAAGTAGGTGCTGCTCTTATCCCTATTTTATAGATGAGAAAACTTTGGCAGAGGTGGCTGAGAAACTTGCCCAGGGCCATATAATAGTCAGTGGTGGAGCCAGAAGCCAAACCCAGGCAATCTGACGCTAAACCCTGCATGCTGACCACAACACCAGTATTTCCTAAATTGTGCTCTGAGAACTAACTTCTTGGTATTAGTTATAATAATTATGATAAGAATTAACATTCATCGAGCACTCACCATATACTGGCCTAAATGTTTCCAGTATATTATTTTATGAGTTCCCCAGAAGGACCTGCGAGAGAGATACTGTCACTGGCCCCATTTTACAGGGTAGAAACCTGCCCAAGGTCTCCCCACCAGCAAGGAGTACAACCAGTATTCAAATATAGATGGTCTGAATCCAAAGGTGTAGTCTTGAAGACTCCACCCTTGTTACCCAGAGTGACAACCTCCAGCAACCTTTACCGGGAGATAGTTAGAAATTCAGACCCTTGGACCTACTCCATGCAGGATGAATGAGACTTGCATTTTAACAAGCTGCCGGGTGCTAGTGTGCATACTGAGGTTTGACAGGCACTACATTTCATTCCCCTCCTCAAAGCCTAGGCCACAAGGCTACAACAGTAAACAGCAGAGACAAGGCCCTGCCTCCAATCAGCCTCCACACTGGTGGAGGGAGGGGAAACAGACCACAATAAAGCACTAAACCTGGGGTGCTTCTAAAACCGATTCCAGTCTCCACCCTAGAATTAACCGAGTCTTGGTTCCTAGGGGGAAATCTACATTTAACGAGGTGAGTCATAGACCCTCTAAAACGCAAGAGCCATTTCTCTCCCTGCTAAGGCTCAGGGGAGAATTAGACAAGAACACCAGCATCTTTCCTACTTTTCTTTGGGCCCAAGAGGTGGATTACAAGAAACCCCTCCAGTAGGCTGGCCAACTGACAATCTATGCATTGATTTAGAACACTGAACTTCAGTGATCTCTGTGATGCTACTTAATGTGATGCACAAGGCTGCAGGCACTCACAATTGACCCTGGGGGTATCGACTGGTCCCTAGGGCAATGGTTTCTTGCTTCTGAGCCTGCTTTTTCCCATCTACTACATAGCAAAGGTCATCACCCCAGCACCCTTGGGACACGTCTTACATGACAGCAGCAGCCAGGACATAAGCAGACACTGACCAATGCCATGAGCACATCCCAGCCAGGAGTCAATTTCATCGAAGAAGCTGGCCTGATGCCTGGCTCCTAAGGAGTCTCATACACAAATCATTTATTAGCAACTCAGATGCTCTCCTGCTACTGACAGCTGTTAGCCAGGCTCGACAGAAACAACTAGGGAAAGAAATACAGGCAATTTTTCCCAAGACTTTGAGTTTGAAGAGGCAAAATCAGAAGAACCAAGAGAAAAGAAGTAAGATAGAGCATTTTCCTTTTACCAAACGGTAATGAGAATCATAACTAACATGTAGTGAGTGTTTTACTGCATGCCAGGCAGTGAGCTAAGGAATTGACGTGTCTCATTTTGTTCTCCCATCAGCCCTATGAAGCAAATGTTTTCATTATTCCCACGTGACACATAAGGCTGTGACTCAACAGGAAAAGAGAGAGAGGAAGGAAGAAAGCGAGGAGAGGGACAGAGAGAGGAAAGGAGGGAAAGAAATGGATGGTGGGAAGGAAGGGAAGAAGGAAAGAGAAAGAAAAGGGCAGAGCTCAGCTTTGTCCTGGAATAGATGGTAAAATGTGGAAGATCGAAAACAAAAGAAATCTCTCTGAAGATGAGGAGTAATATGAATGAAAACTGATATTTTCCCTTAATTGGAACAATTGAAATAAAGAGATTGACTTGTTTCATGTTCTAGGAACTCAGACAAAAATAAGTTGGCTAAATTTTAACCACCCTCAAATAACACACACACACGCACACACACACACACTGTGTGTGTTTGTTTTCCCAATTATGACTTCTTGGGAATGAATGGAAAATTTGGCAATCTGATTAACTGTAGCTTATAATAAAATAGCACTAAATGGGTGTTTTATAAGCCCTTTGTTTCTCATTCTACATGGAAGATTGTCAAGCGTTTAATGAAGCTAATACTTTGGGCTTTAGATCTCTCATAACCAGAAACCAGAGCCTCTCCAACACCAATGACAAAGTAATTCACGTTCTTTGAGCCAGTGGAATGTGCCAGACACTAGGCTATGTGCCATATGGGCATTGTCCCACAGAATTTTCTTAACATCCCTGCAGTGAGGGTACGATTAATATTTCCATTTTGCAGAAGTAACTGAGGCTCAAAGAGGTTATGTAACTTGCCTCCATGGTAAGTAGAGGACTTCAGAGTCACTCCTCTTAAGCACTGTGTTAAAGACTAAGCTTTAGTAATGGTGGCACAAAAATCTGTTTTTAAAGCAGCCAAGCTGGCTGTTGGTATTCTGTGGAAATACAAAGGTGTAGTTTGGCTAATTGTTTTTAGTGGTTTTATAGACAGTATCTCAGAAAGACATCATCCCTCCCTTATCAAGGTGGTTTGACCTCCACCCAGGGTGCTGGGGAAATGCCCAAGATTCCAGAATATTATTAGGGAGTCATTGTGCCTATTCAGTCATTCAACCTTCTCTCCCTAGCCACCATGGAAGTGTATATCAGCCACATGGGTCCACTGGGAGTGGCAGATTGCCCCACAGGACTGGTACATTCATTCTTTGATAGATCTTAACCAACCGTCTGCCATGTGTCAGACACCACACTGGCACTTCTCATGCCAGTACTCTTTAATTCTTACAGAGCCCTGTGAGGTAGTTGTCATTATTATCCCCATTTTATAGATGAGGAGACAGAGATTCAGAGTGGTTAAGTACAGCTGGGATTCTCACCAGATCTGTCTGTTGACTCTAGGGTCTGCTCTCTCAGGCAATATGCAGTAATGAGCAGGAAAAGATAGACATAGTACCCACCCTGGAGAAGCCATCACACCAACAGTGGAGACATACATTAAGATACTAATTACCCAATTAATTGTTTTGTAACCAATGTGACAGTGCTACATGGGAGAAAGCATATTAAGATCGACACAGTGCAGGGGAAGAGTGACGGAAGATGCAAGAATCTGTTGAAACAGCCATCTACCATTCTCATCCCTTCTCTTGGACCTCCTTGTGTTATTCTGTCTATGGTGGAAGGAACTGGCCTCAGGTTAAATCCACCCACTATCAAATTCCTTACTGTGTGCCCAGTGTTACCTAATAGGCACACCACTGAAGAATGAATGAAACAAGTAGACAAATGCAGGAAAGTTGGTCCAAAGTCAAACAGTATCCTGTGGGTGGAGGGGAGGGGGAGGAAAATCTGCACAATCAATTTTTGGTATTACACAGACACATGTTTAGTAGATGGTTTTTAAATGTTTACCTATGATCTGAAAAGTTATATGAGCCAATGGAATAAGAATAGCCTTTTAAAAAAGTGATGCTAGAAAAGGTGGATGTCCACATGCGAAAGAATGAAGTTGGACCTGCTTTACACCATGCACAAAATTAACTCAAAATATATCACAGACTTAAATGTAAGAGCTAAAACTCTCAGATTCTAAAAGTACCTAGAAGAAAACCTAGGTACAAACCTTTGTAAGATTGGATTTAGCAATGGTTTCTTATACATGGCACCTAAAGCACAAGCAATTTAAAAAATAAACAAAGTGAACATCGTCAAAATTTAAAACAGGTATACCTCAAAGGACACTATCAAGAAAGTGAAAAAACCCTCAGAATGGGAAAAAAATATTTGCGAATCATATATACCTGATAAGGGACTTATATCCAGAATATATAAAGAACTTTTACAACTCAACAATTAAAAAAATATTCAAAAATAGAGTTTAAATAGACATTTCTCCCCAAAAGATATACAAATGGCCAATAAGTACATGAAAAGATGCTCAACATCACTAGTCAGTAGGAACATGAAAATCAGAATCACAATGAGATAACACTTCACACCCATTAGGATAGCTATAATAAAAAAAAGACAAGTAATAACAAACACTGGGCTAGAATGTGGAGATTAGAAATCTCTTACCTTGCTGGTGAGAATGTAAAATGCTGCAGCCACTTTGGAAAACCGTTTGGCAGTTTCGCAAAATGATAAACATAGAATTACTGTATGGCCCAGTAATTCCACTCCTGGGTATCTGCCTAAGAAAAATAAAAACATATATCTGCACAAAAACTTATGCATGAATGTTCACAGAAGCATTATTCATAATCTCCAAAAGTGGAAACAACCTAAGTGTCATCAGCTGATGAATGGATAAACAAAATGTGGTATATCCATATAAAGGAATATTATTCATCAATAAGAGAAATGAAGTACTGATATATCCTGCAGCATCAATGAAACTTGATACAATGTTATGCTAAGTGAAAGAGGCCAGTCGCAAAAGACCACATTTTATATGATTTCATTTATGTGAACTTTCCAAAATAGGCAAATCCTTAGAGACAGAGAGTAGGTTCGTGGCTGCCTGAAGATGGGGCAACAACGATGGAATAGGAGTGGGGAGTGGCTGCTAATAGGTTTGGGGTTTCTTTATTTCATGAAAATGTTCTGAAATTGACTGCAGTGATGGTTTCACAATTCTATGAAATTGCTAAAAACCTTCAATTGAACTGTACACTTAAATGGGTGAATTTTACGTATTTGACTTATATCTCAATAAAGGTATTTAAAAACTTGTATGAGCTAGAACCTAGTGTCACAACCTTCGAGTTTTCTGGAACTGTACTGTTTTTTGTTTTGGTTTGGTTTCGCCCTCCTGAGGAAAGGCTCTGATATTGTCTTTCCACACACACCCCTCTCACCCCATAAAAAGCACCACTTCCAAGATACGTGCAGTGCGCACAGAGATTAAGCCAGGTCTTCTCATCCTTCTGCGTTTACAGGCCTGCCCAGTCGTAATCACCTTCCTCCTAATAAGCCCTGAGGGCCTGTAAAGTTCTGAATTATTTGAAGAAGATTCAAATATTTCCCCTGTACTGTATTTCCAAACCTTCCCCCCACCCCAAAAGTGTCCATGAACAGAAATCTTGAAATATATTTTCCTCTTAGTCCAGGCTAAGTAGAACAACAAAAACAGCAATCATAAAACGAACCCATTCCCTAAGAATTCTAGTTATGTAGTTTTTTTTTCTATAGTTGTAGCAGCATCATTTAGGCAGGCTTTGGCTACAGTGTGAGGAATTTAGGTTACACAAAAGTCATTTTTTTAGGAGCATTGCTAAACAATGGGCTATTGAGCAAACATGTAAATTTTCCATCTGTGGACATCTTTTTTTATTGCTTTAGTTTCTATAAAGATTTTTATCTGTGAACTCCAAACTGCAGTAGGCTTAGTCTTCCCATAAAGTAAGAGGGCTAATGAGATTTCTTCTAATCCCCCTCCATTCCTGCTATCTATAATATTTCATGGTTTCCCTTCAACTCTATCAGCCTTTGCAAGATCTCCTCTGTTTTACTGTTGTTCATTTTCAGCTTAATAACCACCTCATTCTATGCATCATCTCTCTGAAAATTTCGGGGAATAGCTATGTAAGAGAAATGCACTCTTTGAATTTAGAACAGTACATTGTGTGTATATTTTTATATTATGTTCCATTTGTACTGCTCCGATGGCATTGGCCAAACTCAGTGACAAACTGAAATGACTGCAATGTTTTCCATTTGGAAAGAACGGCTTATTTAGCAGATACATAATAGGATTTATTTTCTTTACCATTAGACATAGTTTGGAGCCTTTGCTCCCAAAATCGGTTCTGGACATCAGCCTACTAAGTTTGAGCTATTTGTCATGGCCAAGAAAATTGTAATCTCTTGTTGTCGAAGTCTCTTCTTAACCCTGAAGAACTGATAGACATATCCAAAACACTCTGTCCTCACCAAAGTTTTACAGGACTACTAATTTTATAACAATGACAGCTGAGAGTAATAATTACAGCTAATATTCTGGAACTCTTACAATGGACCAGCCACTGTTTAAAGGTAGATATATAGATATAGATAATTAACTTACTTAACCCCCACAATGACCCTGTGAGATGGTTATTATTATTATTATTATTATTCCTATTTTAAAGATGAAGAAATTGAGACACAAAGAAATGAAGAAACTTGCCCAAGATCATGCAACTTGTAAATGGCAGAAATGGGACTTTAAATCAGGAATCTGGTTCCCAAGCCACTGTGCTATGTTGTCTGTGAGCAGATTAATAAACCTCTTTGAGTGAACAAGTAGAGAATATAGAGCAACAAAAGAAATCCATGACAGCAAAAATTCCATCTACTCATCTCCACCCATCCTTTCCAGGCACATGCCCTCCAAGAAGCCTCCCAAGATTACTAGAATACAAAGAACATTGTTCTGTTGTCCCTCCTCCCTGCTCTTTTTCACCTACTCCTAGACATGGAAAGACCTTTATAGAGAATATGTTTATGGAGAGAAATGTGTACTTGTAAAGCAAGCCAGTTTCCAGGAACCCAGACATCAGTGTGCAAAGGCATAAGGTAAATCTAGTCTTTGACTCATTACAACCACAGAGATTAAAAAAAAAAGAGAGAGAATTCTGGTAAAGTAGACATGAGTAGAAAATTCTGCAGGAAGAGGGATTTGGCACCCAGAGTTCTGAGACTGGGTTTTAATTTTATCTGCTCTCAAGCTCTTGCTTGAGAACACGATTACATCATTAAAATTGGACTTTATTAACTACTTTGAAACCCTCTCTTTGGTTCCTTGCTAATTAATCGACAAATTAAGCAGGCGACTCTTTCTCCATTTCCAAGCAAGAAGTCAGTACTTTCAGATCAAAAGTATTTGGCACATTCAAAACTTTGTAGCAGTAACAGCATTCTCTGTTCACTGAATATAGCTGCCTCGGTCATTTATTCAGAAGTGTCAGTAGACATATGACAGCTGCAGGTTCTGACACATGGATGCAAAAACACTTAAAAAAAAAAAAAAAGGAGGGGGGAAGTGGAGTTAAACTAAGGTAACTGAGATCACGTGAGAGGAACAAAAACCCAGCAACCTTGCCTCACCTGTTGGGAAATCTCAGCTCAGCCTGGTTTTGATTCACATATTCAAAGGACCAAGTATGCTACTTTACCTACATTAGCTCATTTAATTTCCCCACAGTCCTGTTAAATTATCTTATTACCCTCACTAAAGAGAAGGAAAGTAGAGCTGAGATTTGAACCCAGGTCTTTAGTGCTCTAAAATTCTCATTTGAACAATTATAACGCTCCTACTTTTTTATTATTATTATTTCAGCATATTATGGGGGTACAGAAGTTTAGATTACATATGTTGCCCTTAACTCTCCTACTCTGATATACATCTAAGCGTGAAGACAGAACTTTTGCAACAAATACGTTTCCAGAACTAATTTGACTCATTTCAACAATCTTCTCCATAGGATTTTATAAGCAGTGGAAACCCAAAGAGCCAAACATATTTCTCTCAAGGGCCTGATTTTCGTCCAGTCTTTTTGGTTTTTTTTATTGTTGCTTGTTTTCAAGTAAGGTATCATTTCTAGAACACCCCAATTAAATGTAAAATAGATAAAGGATATCAACTTGTAGGCAGTAACAAGTTTAAATACAGTAGGTGATAAATTACTTTATATTCTTACATTGTTATTTTGTCATAACACTTTTGCCCATGTTACACTTGGATAATACATTTTTGTTTGCTGATGTTCCAATGTTGCATAATACATCAGGTTTCAAAATCTTTTCAGCAACACGTTATTTCATTTGCTATTTGTAACAACCATGTGAGGTAAGCAGGTAAGAGACTATTATTCCAGTTTAACAGAATGAAAACTGAGGCTTTGTATTTCCAGTGTAACATGCCTGTTAAGTGCTTGAATGGCTTCTGGAATTCACTTTTGTTTGACTCTCAGATCAGTGTTCTTGTCATTATGACATACTTGTTTCTTATAAATCCACTGACACCCATTTTCACGCAAGCATAAGTTGGATTATCACCTTATCTCACATGGCTCTCAGAGATGCAGTACTGGTCACTTTTGACAGGCGAATAATGAAAAGGTCCAGTATATTGGATACCACAATATGATCTAAAAGAAAAGCATCGTAAGTACAAAGATATTCATAGCATTCATAACAAAAATTTAGAAAATAACCCATCAACAGGAAAGCAGACTAGTAGTAGAGCATTCATACAATGAAATACTACACAGCAGCAAAAATAAATAACTTCTGGCTAAAGGCAACAGCATGAATGACTCACACAAAGGTTAAAAGAAAAAAGCCAATTGCAGAAGAATAAGTATAACACTTACATGAATTACAAAAAATGCAAAATAATACCAGAAGTTTGCTTATATGTGTAATGAAAATATTAAGAAATGTATGGAAATAGTAGTCATCAAATGCAGATTGCTGGTTATCTTTAGAGAGCAGAATATGATCAGAGAGTGCTAAGTAGGGACTTAAACTTGCATTGGTATTGTTTTTATTTCTTAATTTGTAGTTGATACATAGGGGTTTCTAATATTTCTCTTTACACATTTGTGTTTGTCGTAAATATTTTACAATACCTTTCTTAAAAAGAAAACAGGCTAGGCACAATGGCTCGTGCCTATAATCATAGCACTTTGGCAGGAGAATCCTAGCCCAGGCAGGAGAATCACTTGAGGGTAGGAGTTTGAGACCAGCCTGAACAACATGGAGAGACTCTGTCTACAAAAAATTTAAAAATTAGCCAGGCATGGTGGCATGCACCTGTAGCCCCAGCTACTCAGGAGGCTGAGACAGGAGGATCTCTTGAGCCCAGGCATCTGAAGTTGCTGTGAGCTATGATGATGCCACTGCACTCTAGCCCAGGTGACAGAGCGAGATCCCATCTCAAAAAAAAAAAAAAAAAAGAAAAGAAAATGTAGAAGGCAACCATTCATTCTGCAAACCTTGACTAAGAGCAAGCAATACGCCAGGCTTTGTGCTGAGTGCTGGAATATAGTAGTGAACAAGATAGATTCTGTCTGCTCCTGCCCTGACAGACCCTCTAACCTAGCAGAGAAGGTGGAAGAAATGTGTTCAGTATGAGGAAGCACAGAAAGCTGTGGAAGTGTGCGACAAGGAGACCTAACGTAATTCAGTTGACCTAGGAAAGCTTCCAAGAGAAAACGAAGCTCAAGCCGAGACTGAAGAATGAAAAGTTGTAGTTATCAGGAAAGGAAAGAGCAGCTCAGATTAATCCAGTTCAGCATTTCCATGTCTAAAACTTAAACATCGCAGGAAGGAAGGAAAAAGCATAGGACAAGGATAGACAAGGAGGTAGCACCAGAGCACGCGGGGTCTCCAGTTCGTTCCTAAACATGTTGACTCGATTGTGCACCGCATGAGGCTAGCGTGGTGCTACCTGCTGGCAAGTACCAGGGAGTGGAGGGAAACAGAGCATTCAGTGACTTCACACTCTTGCCCGATCCAGAACTGTTCCCATATTCTCTCCTAATACAGAAGCAGTTTCAGCAACTGAGGGCAGGGAGGCAGAGCGTGAGTGCGAGCCAGCTGAGGCTTTCCCTCCTCTTCCTATGAAGGAATCGCTCTGGCAGATTTCCACATTGCAGCTATTTTGCCATTTGTCATGGGAAAGTTACACACAACTCAGTGATTAAATTGCCAACAGAGCTGCTGTTTGAGTCAGGAAAGTTCAAGGTGGTTTCTTGCTCCTGCACTTTGGTTTAAATGGAATTGGATTAATTCTTTCTTAACCTCTTTGTTTAGAAGAAGGAAACCTAAAAATTCTGCCGGTCTCCAATACACAGTGTAAAAAGCAGAATTCAGGTTCATTCATCAAGCGCTAGGGCTCCTGCGTCTAACCTTCGTCCAGTGTTTAGATTTATAAAATGTGAGATCATTGTCAGTTTCCTTTATCTCTGTTATTAAATTTACCAGGCCTCCTTCAAATGACATTGTATCTTCTCATCTAATTCAAATAAATGTCTTACTCATGGCTGGAGTGTAGATGGTGAAATCTCGTTGTTAACTCAATAATTGCGATAATCTCATTGTTTTGCTTTACTAATAGAATCTTGAACTGATGTTCATGCCTGGAATTCCACTCAGTTTCACCAAACTTTTCTTAAAACTGCTGCTCTTGTGCATTTTCTGTGTCTCAGTGTTTCTATACGGATGGAACATTCTTGCCCTCTTCTTTAGCATGTGTCTAGGTCTGTTTAGCTTATGAAAGCATAAAAGTCATCACTTGGATTTGACATTTCTGTTTATCTCTATTAGTTATGATTAAATATGTTGGTGGTATAGTGGCTAAAGGCACAGGCTTTAGAATAAGTCCTGGATTTGAATCCAAGCTCTGTGACCCTGTGATAACTTAACCTCGGTTTCCTCACCTGTAAAATGGAGATAATAATAGCCACCCCATAAGGGTGTTGTGGAAATCAATTGAGATTATTTTCAGTGTATTACTAGGGCTTGGTGCTCATAGCAACCATCCAGATTTTAGCCAAATGAAATAAAGTACTGTACTCTGTATTCAGCTTGACTAGAAACATGATTTCCCATTTAAAGATCTGAACCAACCTTCTGAATTGTGACTTATGAAAGGGATTTTCTTTCTGTCTTATACCATTCTGTACTTTGCCTCTAAATCATTAGTATTTCAGATGTCATGAATACAAGTAGCATCTGAATTCATTTTGTTCGATTTGGTTTTATTGTCCTGGTGAATTTCCAGCTGCCAGAAGTGGGCTTCTTGGTCTGGAGGAGGCTGCAGAGTGCCCTTCAGTGCTGGCTTGAGGTGAATGTCCAAAAATAGAGCACTTGGGATTCCCGGCCACAGCAGCCAGCACTGCCTGGTAACCAAGAGCAACAGCCAGTGTGGCTAAAGGAAGCTAAGATAATAGCATGGGACTGTCACCCACAATCAGCCTGAAACAATCATGGCTGCCACCCCAAGCGCCATGCGCTTTCTTGCATGGAGGGGCTTTACACATACTCTGCCCTCTGCCTGGAACGATCTTCCCTACACATCCACCTTCATAAGATTAATTACTTCTCGTCTGTCAAGTCTCAGTTTGTATGTCACCTTCTCCAAGAAACCACAGACTGGGTGGAGATCTCTACTACGTACCCACAAGACATTTCCAAGTTATCCCCATTATGTACAGACAGTCCTGTGCTGTGGTTTGAATGTGTCCCCCAGAGTTCATGTGTTGGAAACTTAAGGCCTAATACAACAGTGCCAAGAGGTGGGGCCTAACGAGAGGTGATTAGGTTATGGTAATTATTGCTAGAGTAAGTTAGTTATAGTGAGAGTGGGTTTGGTATGAAAGCGAGTTCAGCCCTGTCTTGCTTGCTCCCTATTACCCGCTCTTGCTCTTCTACCTTCTGCCATGGGATGATGCAGCACAAAGACCCTCACCAGATGCTGCCACCATGCTCTTGGACTTCCCAGTCTTCAGAACCATGCGCCAAATAAATTTCTGTTCCTTACAAATTACCCAGTCTGTGTTATTCTCTTACAGTAGCATAAAATGGACTAAGACACCTTGCTTTACACAGTTCAGGTATGCATGACCTTTGATTACCATAATTTAGCTAGATAACACTGGTTTTCCAACAACATAGTTCAAATTTCAGTGACCGCAATATATGGACTGTGAATAATTATATAATCTGTGAGCTGCTTACTCTTTGGTCCGCAAATCACTTCTTACATAATAGATTCACATCATGATCAGTAACCAATCACAGCATTTCTTCCAAAGTCTGTTGGTGATTTGTCACAGTGTGTTTGTTATTCAGTACACACACAGCAAAGCGAGTGATTGTGTCGCTTGCCTCCTTGTCTCCCAGTGTGATGAACCCATGTGAGAATTTACAAATATGGATAAAGAAAAGAGGGAATTAGCCAAAAAAGATGAGAATGCAGTGAGGAAATGAAAAATGATTACTCTGGAAGTCAAATTCAAATCAAATGAAGTTATAGACAAAATAGCTAACCATGGAATGCTAACATCTCTCACCATTGCATATACTCTAGATATGTAGTCAGAGGAACTTAGAGAAGGTAAACTTATTAATAGTAACACAAATAAGCAAAGTGGCCATGACAAAAGGATGAAGATGACACCAGCAAACCATCCCACACTGAAGGAACTCTCAGAGATACTTCACATTGACATAGAAAGAGCAAAGGAGAAAATGCTAGAAGCTGATCCAAACTTAGAAAGGAGTGGGACAATTTGCAAAGACATTGAAAATATGTTTTCTCTGTGTTGCAAGTTATATGATGAGAAGAGAAGGCAAGCACTGTTCAAACTACTCTTGCTAAGTGTTTTACACCAATTCTCAAAGTTTCTGATGTTTTAAATTACCATGTACTAAATAAATAATAGTTTTACTATATGTTTCATTTCCCTGTATGTTCATAACCAACAGTAAGAGAGTTTTTAAAGTTCATGGAGCAATCATAATTTTCCCATTGATTATAATGATCATTTTGCATAGTTTTAGCTTGCATATGAATAATAATTATGGTCCTGCACTATTGTGCAAAGTCAGTACTGCTTATATATTAAGCATCAGCTGTATGCCTAATACATTGTAGTAAGTTACTACACACATTCACAAGGATATAATTTCACATTTGGGTGAATGTACGAACAAATTCTAAGTAGGCTTCATCTATTTTAAAATACTGGAGATGAAGTAGGGTTCTCCCTCCCTGGCAGATGTGATTTGCTATAGTCCTTCCTCCATCTAGATGTTTGGCCCATTTCCCAAGGAGTAGACCTGCTCTGTGCTCAAATTAACCCTGTAACCCTAAGAATATCCCTGAAGCTTGGGGTCAGCTCCCCACCAGCAGGTCAGTGCCACAAATTGCAACTGGCTCCACCAGCTGGTCATAGGCCACTACCACAACTGACTCAATCTGAGGTTGAATTTATGATTGAGATACTCCAGTCTTAGACAATAGTTTTGGGGGGTAGGGATACCTTAAATAAATTAAATTTATGAAGGTAAGTTTGTTATAATATAAATTTCTGTCTGGCCAGTAGCTTTTACATCCTCTCCTCTCACATCTTTACCAGAACTGTTAACAAATATCTAGATTTCATACTCATTTTTCACACCGAACAGTAGTAAAGTGGCTGAGATGTCCGTATCGCGGTGACAACCCTTCAAAATCCATAAATGTAATTTCAGGATAATTGAGACTCTAACGCTTCTGGTACTTTCTTCATACTTTTATCATTATGATCCTGTTGGAAATGCAACTGAGAAGAGACAGAGTATAAAAGGGATAATGTTCCCACAGCTTTTGGATGTCAGATGGGTGATCTCATTAAGACATTTCCAGGAAATACCACAAACCAACTTATTTATGTTTTTTTCTCCCAGGCTTCTTCTCCAAGGATGTTTTAAAAATTAAATTAACCTTTTTCCAAAGGCCTTTAATAATTCTTCATTCCATGGGTGTATTGAAATTTCCTTCCAAATACGTTGCCCAGGGGATGACTGGGAGTTCCATTCCTTCCTCTGTTTATTTGGCAAACATTTACTGAACACCTACTCTGTCCCCAGCTCTGTGCTTGGCACTGACATCAATGTCGAGAGTCAGATATATGCCCCGCTGGGCCTTCAACCTGATGACAGAAACAGGCAATAAACACATGAATAAACAAAAAGACCTGGAATTAAACTCATGCCATGAGCTATGAAGGGAACAAACAGGATGAAGGGAGGGAGTTTGGGCCATAATCCCGAATGTTGAAATCCTGAAAGATCAACACCCCTAAAGTCTCAAATCCCAAAACCAGAGTCCCAAAAATATAATTCTGAAAAAAAATAATTAAAAAAAATTTAAAGACATTTATTTACATTTTAAAAAGGAGATTTATTTGAGAAACATAAAAACGTGATATAACACTTCATAGGCCATTTTACAGAATAAAATAGGCAATAATGTACATCTTTTTGCAAGCATAAACAGATATACCGACAACAGTCGCACAGGTATAACAGTTGTGAGCAGATGAAGAGTATTTCTGAACAAACAGGTCAAAAAGTGAAGTGTATAAATGCATATCGCTATGGTTGGTAATTGTGTGCACCCGGCTTCATAACCGTGGTCATCTGAGATACTGTGACAGACAGCCTCAGTCTTCTGACAAGATGGATCAGAACCACAATGGGTCACTGCCACCTAAGTGGTCGCCCGGAGAGCTGAGGTCTCGAGAGATTTTATGTTTCACAAATGCAGGCGTAGGAAAGGGACATCTCTTCATTTCCTGAAGAAGCATCAACGTTTTTACATTGAGAACCAAGGAAGCCGACCCAACGGTATAACTCTGAGAAGCTGAAAGCCTCAGGACCCAGGGGCTCAGGGGTATAAATGCTAGAGTCCAAAGGCCAATGGCCTGGAGTTCTGATGTCCAAAGCCGCGAGGAGAAGTCTGTCCTGACTCTCAGACGGGGACCAATTCTCCATCTGCACTTGCTCTCCCCAAACCCCTGGCCAGTTCGATTTTGACCTTCCAGGATTTCAACATTCAGGATCATGGGATTCGGAACTGTGTCTTTCGGGATGATGACGGGCACCAGAAGGCAGACAGGACCCCAGGAAAGACCTTCCTCAGAGGCGACAATCGGTGAAGAACTCTGAGAAGGGGAGACCCGAAATACAAGGAGTGGAGGGAAGAAATTTCCTCGCGGAGGAAACATGCAAATGGGCTCCAGATGGGAGCGCTCAAGGAAGCCTAAGGGAGGAAGCTGGAAGTCGTGCGCATAACTGGACGTAACCGAAGCCCATTTAAGGCCAGCGTAGCTGGTGTGACTCTCTGGAGCCGGCCTCTCGCCACCCGCTCCACAGCCTGTCTTCTGGGGTGGAAGGAGGGTCCGCCGAGGAGACTTGCGCAGGGAGCTCCATCTGCTTCCTGCTGACAGCAGGGCCGACCTCATCTGCAGCTTGCGCTTGCAGACTCCGTGCCAGCCTGCTTCTCTGCAGCGGGCGGACCTGGACCTGGGAACTGCACCCGGTTCTTAGCTGCAGTCCAGTCGTGCCCCAGTGCCTTGTCTGTTAACCACCTAAGCACAGCGACTGCCTCCATCCCCTCTCACTGCCCGCGAGCAGGAGGCTGAACACGCAGAGGAGCCCTCCGCAGGAGAGGCCGGCCCTGGGCCAGCGTCCCAGGGAGGGAACCTTGCTTGGGAGGGGCGCGGGGAGTCATCACGTGTAGTTTTCTCGTCCTCGTTTCAGAATTTCAAAAGAAGCGCTGCACTACATTTTTAAAACTCATTATAGCACATAATTGAGAAAGTCTGTGATTTGAACCACGCCAGGAAACTGCTTCCCACATGTCGTCGTATCATAGAGTAAAAACTGTAACTAGACGTAGAGTCATTTTTAAATAATCCATTATAGGACTTTCTTGGCTCTTCAGCCCGGCTATGCACAGGGACTTGACAACATTCGTATCGGTTGTTACCGTGATTTGGGCAGAAAGGAGAGAGCAGGTCTGCTGATATGTCCAAGTTGCTTCTGTCTCTGAGGTTCAGTTTCTTTATTAGTTAAAAGAGGGTAAATAACCCTGTGGCCCTCACAGGAAAGTATAGTGGACTAACTAAGCCAACGTGTGTCGAGCGCATGAGACAGTGCCTGAGTCATAGTAAGGGCTCATATATAGTAACTCGTACCATCATTTTATGATGAAACACTATTTCTCTTTAAAAAAAAAAAAAATCTGTAACTCAGATTTTTTTTATCACTAGAACAAACTCTTCTATCAATTAGGACCAAGCAAGGATTTATTCTGTGTGCTAGGGGTGATTATTTTTGTGAATTTTCATTGTATTTCTTAGTTTTATAAATAATTTACAGATTACAGTTGAGTCCTTACTCCATGGACAACAGGATTCAGTCCCAAAGAGGGCAAGTCCAAAGCCACGTGGAGTCCAGCAAGTTGCTGGTAAAAAATATTCTGTAACAATAGACTCAGCCTCAGTAGAACTAATGATATATGGTCTATGCTGTATTTATTCCACCGCCTGGGCAAGGGACAGTTTGGTACTCATTAATCTAGAAAATGTGTATAATCTAGACAAAAAGAGCCTATTTTAAACATTGTGATTTTTGTCATCAGTTTTTTAAAAATTTGTACTTTCTAGACCCTAATATATTTCTTGAGTGCTAACCATGCGCTAGCCATTGTGCTGTGTTTTGTATCGTTACCTCATCTAACCCTCCCTCTGTATGTCAGATACCACTCCTACTCCCATTTTACAGATGAGAGCATAGAGGCTTGGGACTACGGGTTGTGCCCAAGGTTACCCACCTAGTGGCAGACCCTGGACACAAACCCAAGTCTCTGCCATTTTGACTGTGCTCCCTACAGGAGAAACTTTCACCACCTCTTCAGGCTAAATGTGATCAATAAGAATATAGACCCCTGGGCAATTCACATCACCTCTTTGTGCCTCAGTTTCCTCACTGGTTAAACAGAAGCAATAATCCCACCTACTTCAGACAATTGTCATGAGGATTAAACGAGATGATGCACATAAAGCACTGAACTGGGAATAACCAGCCTCACCCTTTAGGATCCCTGCCCACCCTGCTTTACTTTATCGGAAGGAAATTCCCCAGATGATCTGACCTGACAGTTCATAGCCAAGGTCATGTTCTGTAACTGGCTCCACACCCCTGTTTTGGCTTCCTCAGATGGGAGGTTAATTTTTCATACTCATTACAGCTTCCTCAATCAGTACCGTTTGACTCCCTAAGAATTATACATATTCCCATGGTTCTGTTGACATCTAGACTGAAAGATTTAGCAGATCTCCAGAGTCACAAGTTTCCCTGTTCCCAGCCTTCCTCTTCACAGAAACGAAGTCTTAAGGAAATCCGCCCAGCCAACTCGTCCATCCTTAAATAATGTGCATTGGAGGAAGAAAGATTGGGATCGTATCTCTATATCTGTAGCCATACCACGTAATTCGGGGGCCACATATCATGCTACATTCATTTTCTCTCTCCTCTCTCTCTCCCTCCCCAGCCCCCCCCCATCTTCTACCACCCACCTACGTATCTTCTCATTTAATCCATGCAACTACCCTATGAGGAAGTGGTTAAAAGGTGGGCTCTAGAGCCAGACTTCCTGGAGGATAAATCCTGGCTCTACCACTCGCTAGCTATGTGACCTTGAGCAAAGCAAATAACCTCTCTGTGTCTAGTTTTCCTCATTTGTAAGAAGTGATACTAATAGCATCTACATCAGAAAGTTGTTTGAGTCTAACACTTGAAACAGTACCAGGTGCACAGCTAGCGCAATAAATTATTACTGTTTCATTTAATGGATGGCAAACTCTGGTTTTGAAAGTTTCAATGACTCACCCAAGGTCACACAAGCCATGAGTTGCAGAGCTGAGATTGACTGGTTCAGAGTTGGTGCTCCAACCACGGTGCTACACTGCCTCTTTTTTCGCACATACTGTGTGTTCATTACTCACCTGAGCATGGCTGGGCCTTGTGGTATCCTTGAAAGAGACAAAAATGTCCTTTGAATCAACAGTTTTACTTCCAAGAACTTGACCTCAACTGGAACAAATATAAAGGCATAGGTACAAGGATGCTCATTGCAATATTATTTGTAATGGCGTTAGAACAGAAACAACAAAAATGCCAATCAATTAGGGGCTCAGTAAATAGGGTATAGCATATCCATACTATGGTTTCCATGTTGCTGTTAAACCAATGAAGAAGAGCAATATGTGCTAATATAAAGACCGTCAAGTGCTGAAGCTAAAAGAAAAATGAGGCACCAGAAACACAGTTATATGTATATTATACATATGTGATCTCAGGAAGAATTACAAGAAAATTAGCAGACAGCATGGTCTCTGGAGAACACTAGGTGTCGTGGATAGGAGGGAGATTTGTGTTGTTGGGTTTCTCTTTTTCGACTGTTTAAATTTTTGACTGAGATACTTTTCAATTAAAAAGACTAGAATAGAAAAAGGCTGTTAAATTTACACTAACTCAACAAATGCATGTTTCTCTATATATAATCTTTCGAGCCAAGTTTTCCTGAAAAATGTAAAACTGACTCTTTAAATATTTGGGGGAAACAGGCTGTGGGAAATATTCGCTGGCTAGAGGAAAGAGAACCAGAAATATTTTAGAAATTCCTCTATCAGGGCAGCAGTATAGGAAACCATTCAGAGTGGTGACTTTGGAGTTAGACACACTCAAGATCAAATCCTAGGTCTACCACTAATCCACTGTGTGATCTTTTTGAATCTCAGTTTCCTTATCCATAAAGTGGGGTAATATTATCTATCTTCTAAGTTGCAGTGAAGATCAAATGAGATAAAATACCGCAGAGTCATGCCCATAGTAAACATTCAGTAAATGAATACAGCTATGTACACAGATAGGGAGGTAGGGAGATAGGTAGATGACAGATAGATAGATTGATAGATGGATATTTCTAAAAGTTTCCAAATCGCCATTCCTCTTTTACCCTGTCTTTTCTCTCTTCCTTCAGTCCAGAGAACAAAAGTCCTGTATCTGTTGGCTAGATAGTATTATAATAGCAGTGCAGGCAAGCTTTGCAGTCACACAGGCCTGGGTTTGAATCCCAGTACTACCACTAACTAGCCAGTGACCTTAGGTAAGCTTTAAACTGTGTCTTTTAAAAATGGAGATAACAATACCTAACCATAGGGGATTATGCAGACCAATACAAAATAGCCATGGTCCCTGCTCTCATGAAACACTCAAGGATACCCTGCATGGCCAGGTGCAGTGGCTCACACCTGTCATCTCAGCGCATTGGGAGGCCAGGAGTTCAAGACCAGCCTGGACAACATAGCAAGACCCTGTCTCTACAAAAAAATTTAAAAATTATCCAACAAAGCAAAAACTTGTCTCTACAAAGAAGGATTCCTTGTAAATAACTTAGTATGTGGGATGTGGGCCCTCCATAAACTTTTGTTAATTCATCGCACCTATATATTTCCAGGAAAGGCATCTGTAAATACCATGATCTTTTTCCAAATTACTCAACTACGATTCTACCAAACAACTCCAACCTTTGTTAACTTTTCAGGCTCAAGCGTAGGCTTTTGTCTTTAACCTACATTTATCACCTTTATTTCTCATTTCATCATATGATACAAGTGGATGGATTTTTTATTCTCTGGCTTTCACAGTCACTCTTGTTCTCACTCTCTTGCTCTCTCTGGATAGTTATCCAACACAAACTACCAAAGTGCCACTCACCTCGGTGTCCGCTAGATCTAGGAACTCAACTTTCTTTCCAAAAGGAAAGAGTTTCTCTATCCTAGCTTCAAACGGAACAGTCCCAGGGATGGTCTCTGACTGGCCCAGCCTGGGATTAGAAGGGCAACAACTCTGGGGCACACACATAGTTACAGAAGAAATTGCTGCACCTTAGTCTCCCACCCCAGTTTGGACCTACCATGTGTAAGACAAATATCGGCATAGTCAGGAAAAGGTTTAGGGTTTTTTTTTTTAATTAAAAAAATTGTGCTGCTTAAATTAACACAGTGCACTATGCACTTCCCTTTGCATGTGTAGACAGAACCCTTTTTAAATCTGTATTAAAAAATAGAATTGGCAACGGCTTTTTGCCCTGCTTGGGCTTGCCAAAAAAGGTTGGAAATGAGCATGCTTCTTCCTGCCTCTCTTGGCTGTGCTCCCCATTAGAAGTCGGTGGAGACAGAATCCTTCGCTTCCTCGACTTTCCCTGGAGCTGTAAGTTGTCTAAGGGGTGGGGTCCAAGAGAAGGGCCCCCACCTTTCACAATCAAGGAGGTGGAGATGTAGAAATATCAGATACTGGCAACAAAGGTTTGGAGCTTCTGATCGAGTTCCCATGCTGTTGTTTAAGCCTTAATCATCCCTCTTGGCACGCTTCCCATTGCTACTGCTTGCATAAAATTAGGAGCGGCTAATTGCATCAATCTGTATTTTCTATAAGCCAGGCTTCATGCAAAACCCACAGGGACTCCCTGTATGATCATTTTGACCTAATAGGCTGTTCTGTTTGCTTCCAAGAAGTCTCTTCTGTCTTTCCCTTACATGCTAAAATTTTCTTAGTCCCGAGTGACAGTCAGCAACATGGGAGATATTTAAACGTTTCCTGTAGAGAAACAAGATGTTAGTTGAATTCCATACCCATCTCTCTGAAAGGGATTAATTATCAATGGGGTTGTTGCCATGAACAGGGGTCTTTACAGAGATTAACTATTTTTTTCCTCAAGACTACTCCAGTAACAAAGAAAAATCATTCCTCTTCAAAGCTTCTATACCAAATAATAAGAAAATGTCAGGTCATTTCAGCTGGTTATAATTGAAATTTGAGGGCTCTTGTAATTTAAGACATGTCACTCAACCGTAGGCTGTCTCAGAGAAAAAAGTTTGCTGCACTCTTCAGGAATGAAAGTATAAGATCCACCCAAGTTACTGCATAAACCAAGATGAGAAGGTCGACCCATAGGTGCTGTCTCCTCGTTTCCAGAGAACCTTATCTTAAAGTCGTTCTCTCTACTGCTTGAATCTACTACCCTGTTCATGAAAGGTGCCTTAAAACCCCCAATATCCACAGAAGGAAAAATAGAACCAGTTCCTAAGAGTGTGTAATCAACTTGTTTGATAAATCCTTCCATACCTTGGAATTAAACAATGTTTTCTTCTCATTGCTTTCTTTTCATAGACCTTACTGTATAAAGACAGCTACATAGACATGAGTATGTATAACCTGGAAAAAGACATTTAATTTTTTTGCTCCATGATAAGAAATGTGGTAGCACACAATTCCTTCAAGGGAGGAAGGAAGGAGAATGTTGGGTTGTATGCGAAAGAGACAAAATAAGGAGATAGAAACTTAAAGGCGTAGAGTACCTAGTCCGTAGTATGTAGAATTGAGCCAGGGTGAGTCAGGTGAGGAGGCAGCACAGTATGAGGGGGTACACCAACTTCTTCTTTGTGTTTTAACTTTTTATTTTTAATTATTATGGGTATATAACAGTTGTACATATTTACAAGGTACATGCGATGTTTTGATAGGCATACAATGTGTATTAATCAAAACAGGGTAATCGAGGTATATATCACCTCAAGCATTTATCATTTCTTTGTGTTAGAAACATTCCAATTCCACTCTTTTAGTTATTTTAAAATATTCCCTAACTTATTGTTCATTATTATAGTCATTTTGTATGCTATCAAATTTTGTTCATCCTATCTAACTATATTTTTGTACCCATTAATTAGCCCCACTTTATCTCCCCCTCCCCCTACCTTACCAGCCTCTGGTAACCATCATTCTACCTCTGTCTCCATGAGATCAATTTTTTTTAATATTTCGCTCCCGTATATGAGTGAAAACATGCAAGATTTGTCTTTCTGTGCTTGGCTTATTTCACTTAATATGATGTTCTCCAGTTCAATTCATGTCGTTGCAAATGGCAGGATTTTATTATTTGTATGGCTATATAATATTCCATTGTGTATATGTACCACGATTTCCTTATCCATTCACCCACTGAGGGACACTTAGGTCGATTCCAAATCTTGGTTATTGTGAACAGTGCTGCAATTAACAGGGAAGAACAGATATTTTTTCAATACACTGATTTTCTTTCTTGTGGATATATACCTAGTAGTGGGATTGTTGGGTCATCTGATAGTTCTATTTTTAGTTTTTTGAGGAACTTCCATAACATTCTCCATAGTGGTTGCACTAATTTACATTGCCACCAACAACATAAAAGGGTTCTCCTTTCTCCACACTCTCGCCAGCATTCACTATTGCCTGTCTTTCTCATAAAAAGCATTTTAACTGGGGTGAAAAAATATCTCATTGTAGTTTTGATTTGCATTTCTCTGATGACTAATGATGTTGAGCATGCTTTCATGTACCTAGTGGCCATTTGTATGTCTTCTTTTGAGAAATGTCTATTCAGATCCTTTGCCATTTTTAATAGGATTATTTGATTTTTTCATATTAAGTTGTTGGAGCTCCTTATGTATTGTAATTATTAATTCCTTGTTAGATGTGTAGTTTGAAAATATTTTCTCCCATTCTGTGGATTATCTCTTCACTTGGTCAATTGTTTTCTTTGCTGTGCAGAAGCTTTTTAGCTTGATGTGATGTCATTTGTTCGATTTTGCTTTGGTTGCCTGTACTTTGGGGATATTACTCAAGAAATCCTTGCCCAGATCAATGTCCTGAAATGTTTCCCCAATGTTTTCTTTTAGTAGTTTTAGGTCATGGATTTAAGTCTTTAATCAATTTTGATTTGATGTTTGTATTTGGTGAGAAATAAAGGTTCAATTCATTCTTCTGCATATGGATATCCAGTTTTCTCAGCAATATTTAATAAAGAGACTGTCCTTTCCCCACTATACAGTTTGGCACCTTTGTTGAAGATAAGTTCACTATAGATGTGTGGACTTGTTTCTGGGTTCTCTATTCTGTGCCATTGGTCTATAGTTTATTTTTATGCCAGTACCCTGCTGTTTTGGTTACTACAGTTCTGGAGAACAATTTGAAGTCAGCTAGTGTGATTCCTCCAGTTTTGTTCTTTTTGCTTAGGATGGCTTTGACTATTCTGAGTCTTTTGTGGTTCCATGTAAATTTTAGAATGATTTTTTTCTATTTCTGTGAAGAATGTCACTGGTATTTTGATGGGGTTTGCATTGAGTCTGTAGATTGCTTTGAGTAGTATGGATATTTTAATAATATTTATCCTTCCAATCCATGAACATGGAATATCTTTTCATTTTTTTGTGTCCTCTTCAATTTCTGTCATCAATGTTTTATAGTTTTCATTATAATGATCTTTCATTTCTTTGGTTAAGTTTATTCCTGAGTATTTTATTTTCATTTGTAGCTATTGTAAATGGGATTACTTCCTTGATTTCTTTTTCAGATTGTTTGCTGATGGTATATAGAAATGCTACCAATTTTCATCTGTTGATTTTGTATCCTGCAACTTTACTGAATATGTTTATCATTTCTACTAGTTTTTTTATGGAGTCTTTAGATTTCACTAGATACAAGATCATATTGTGTGCCATCGAGGATAATTTGACTTCTTCCTTTCCAATTTGAGTGCACTTTATTTCTTTCTCTTATCTGATTGCTGTAGCTAGAACTTCCAGTACTTGTTGAATAACAGTGGCAAAAGTTGGCATCCTTGTCTTGTTCCAGATCTTACACAAAGGCTTTCAGTTTTTCTCCATTTAGTATAATACTAATTGTGGGTCTGTCATATATGGCTTTTGTCATGTTGAGGTATGTTTCTTCTATACCCAGTTTTTTGAAAGTTTTTATCACGAAGTGTTGTTAAATTGTTTTAAATACTTTTTCAGCACCAATTGAAATGATCATATGGTTTTTGTTCTTTGTTCTGTTGATGTGATGTGTCATATTGATTGACTTGCATATGTTGAACCATCCTTACATCCTGGGACATACCCATTTCTGCAGGAGGCATTTTTCACTTTTATTTCGAATGACCTACACATACCAGCTCTATAAGATTAACAGGCACCTCAAATAATATTGGGACTTTGAGTCTCATTCCATATCCATTGCAGTGAAGTTTTTAGAAATCAAATCCAGTTTCCAGTTCTGAAAGCATTGCAGAGATAATGTGATTTATCCAGCTTCAGTCAGGTATCCACACCTGAACCAATCAGGCAGGACCAAGAATGCAAGCATGGGTGCATGGGAGCCCACTGGGGCAGACTAAAGAGAAGTTCCCAGAGGAAATAAAGATCAAAGGAATCGTGTGTCTTGTATGGCTTTGGGGAAAGTATTGTAGCATCTATGAGCCTCTGCTTATCAGTAACGGTTCATACTTCCTACTTACTGTAAGGAACGCTGCTAAACCCTAAAGTGCTAGTCAAGGATCCTGGGACCTGTAACAGTAAGTTTAAGATGACTCACCAGTGTTTTGAGGCTACCAGTCATGCAAGCTTGATCTTGGGACATAATAATATAAATACATACATTAAAATGATAAAGGTAACAACCTTCCTCTATTTGATAAAAATGTGGTTTAGTAGAGACTTCAATTTGATGTCCCTAACTAAAAGAGATATTTGCAAACTGAAACAGGATGTGGTGGAACTTAATTTACCCCTGTACAACATACTGTCATGTCAGTTAGAAAGGCTTTTTAAAAAAAACTCCAATCCAGAGTGTCTTAAACAGTTGGAAATGTATTTATTTATTTTTACATAGCAAGATATCTAGAGGAGGGTAGTTTCTGGTGTAGGGAGAGTGGTCTAATGTTAAGGCTGGCATCTTTGTGATTTTTCTTGACCTTCTCTTGACCTCATGGTTGCAAAATTGCTGTCAGGGCTCCACATATCTCATCCATGTTCAAAGCTGGAAAAAGAACAGGAATGCTACTAGCTTGATCTGTCTACATTATCAGAAAAACAAAAGCTTTCTGTGAAAAAACTTCAAAAAGACTTTTGCTTATTATCTCATTCATTTGAACTATGTCTCATGGACATTCGACTATAGTTGAGGCTGGAAATATTAGTATTAGGCAGAAGGTGACAAGGAAGAGATCCATAATTGCTACATTTCAGCCAAACAGCACTGTCTGCCATAATTTCCATTATTTCCTTTCCCCTTTTGGAAAAAGAAAATATTATATACATTTGAGATAGAAAATGATCGGTCTAGGTTAATCAGGTGTCTACCTACCCCTGATCTAATCAATTGTGGTTTAGATACAAACATGGCTGCAGAAGGTTCATTACAATAAAAAAAAATCTCATAATCTACACCCAGACAACCACACAACTAAAAAATAAACATCACAAATCCAATTGAAGTTTCTCATATATTCCTGCTCATTTGCATTTCCTTACCTGATAACCAACTACAAACTATCCTGAATTCGGCATCTGTCATTCTCACACATATTTTCACTTTGTATGGTTATTTTCATAATAGAGCTTATACAACTTTAAATTTTTGTGCAAGTGGTATCATACTGTAACTTAGCCTTCTTCAACTAGCTTATGATTTTTGAGAATTATTCATGTTTGGTCTAGTTCATTCAATTTTACCACTGAATAAGAATTGTTTTGATGAATATAACATAATTTGTTTATCCATTCTTTCTGCATGTGTGAAATAATTTCCCTAAAGCATATACCTAGAGATGAAATTGCTGGGTCAAAGGTTCTGCACTTTTTAATTTTACAAAATATGACCAAATGGCTCTCCCAACTGATTTATCAATTATCCAGCCACTGCAGTGTGTGATTGTTCTAATTGCTCCATATTCTTACCAACTCTTGCCGTTGTCAGACTTTTCAGTTTTGCCAGTCTCATAGATGCAAAATGGTATCTCAGTGTCATTTTAATTTGCATTTCCACAATTACTAATAAGATTGAGCATTGTGTCAGATATTTTTGTCATTTGGCTTTCATCTTCCCTTAATTTCCTATTGATATCATTTGCCCATTTTCTAATGGATTTGTTGTCTTTTCCTTATCATTCATATTTTTGTATGTTTGATTGCCCCAACCAGACTGGAGCATCTCTAGACAAGACACATGGCCTTCACCATTCATTCAGTGAACATCCACTGAATTTCTAATAGTGTCAGACACCATGGAAGTATTGGAGATATAAGGAAAGGACACAGAGAAGTTATTATGTCTTTAAAATTCTTTAAATATGTCTGAGACATATAGAGATTTGTTGAATGGATGAACAGCAAATAAACACAATTCTGAGGGAAGCTGAGAGCTGCCCTCTTTGGCCTTTATGTGGACAAGTCCTCAAACTTGTTCTGGGCACTCTAGAGGGCAAAGTGAATATAAACAGATAAAAGCTACATGGAAAGACTTAGTCTCAAACATAACAAAAACCTCCTCGTTATCAGATGCATTGAAAAATAGAGTGGTAAGCACCCCGTCACTGGGGGATTTAAGTACAGCCCTACCTGGAAGGCCTATTATATAGGGAATAGAGAATTAAGTAAGGGATTGTGCTGGTTAAATCCTATCTATTCTCTGAAATTTCATGAAGCACAATGTATCATTTTAGTTAATTTAAGATCCCACTTTTCAAAATTACCTCATAATTGTGTGTAAAATTCACATCTGTCTATCTGATGATTTTCATATTAAAAATGCCTACAATTGCTCACCCAAATGCCATAAATCTGACCCTTATTTGTGTCTGTGGTTAGTTTCAGAAATGATTTACCTTATAACCCTTCTGCCTTACATAACCCTTCCCATTATGACAGAATGGACTCAACCTTTTATTTCATGCAGATGACCTAATGTGTTGCACCATAACGCTTGAAACACCAATGAAGAAATATTTGCTTCCTGTCCTAATACTACTCTATAAGGAAGAAAATTACTGCTTTGAACCCATCCTTTCCATTTCTGCACATACATCTGAAAACTCAGAAGCTTAAAGCTCGGAATTAGGATTTCCATCATTTTCAAAACATGTGCCCTCTCCTAGAGTCACAGATTCCAAAATAGGAAAAGACCATAAAATCCTTTATGTTTGCCTAAATCGTGCATCTAGTATTAGGCAGCACTAAAGGATTGAAGAGCAGTCCTCTTTCACTTTCTGAATGCAGAAAGCATTGTTTGTACAGCCTAGATTACTCTATGACTACTTAAGCAGTTAGTGAGCATTTATTGAGTGCCCACTAGGGATGCTAAAGTTAGGGCCTGGCATGACATGTAAGAGACAGAGTTTCTACTTTCCAGGAACTTGCAGTCTCACTGGAAAGAGAGGTCATGTGCATGCAGAGAACTAAGACAATAAGACACATGAGTGAAAGCCAGCGTCTGGCACATGGTAGGCATCACAAGTGTCTCTGCAACAAAGAGGGCCCAGGATGACTCCCAGAGTTCTGGCTCACCTGCTTGGATGGATGGTGGTGCCATTTACTGAGAGAAGAGACACTGGGAGTCACAAGGTTGATGGTGGGGGGCAGTGGGAAGGATGGGGAAAGATCCTGAAGTTGTCTTACGCATACTAGGGGTGAGATACCGTTGAGAGTCAAGAGTTGGCTAGAAGAGTTGAGAACTCAGAGGAAATATCTAAGATGGAGATACAAATTTGGGAATCATTTGCACATAGATGAGAAATAAGAGGAGGGAGCGCCCAGGGCCAGGCTTGTAGAAATGTCACTGTCTAATGTCTGAGTAGAAAAGGATGTATCCACAAAGAAAGTGGAAAAGAACAGGTGGGTATTGTGGACACTAAGAAGACCAGAGAGGTCAGCGACAGGGTTGGATGCTGCAGAGAGGCCAGGCGAACGAGGACACAGAGGGCTTGTTGGCTCTAGTGTGCGGTCGCCGGAGAGAACTTGGTGGAGAAGCAGGACTTGTGCTGATCCCAGAGGAATGGGGTGGAGGAGGATGCTCAGACGTGGAGAGACGGCAAGAGGCAGTCGGGCAGGGGAACAACACCACCCAAAATCCAAACAATGAGGCCATGGTCAGGGAACAATGTGTGTCAGGGTGAAAATGCCCTGTATATAACCTTCTGGAAAGGGACATTGGAATGTAAGCCTTGGCCAGAAGGGCCTTGGATGTCTGGCAAAGAACTAGGATTTTCTTCTCTAACCAAACAGAGTCATCTGTGGTTTCTAAGCCTACAAGAGACGGTTCAATGCCATCAGAGAAGCTCAGTAGCTACGGGAGAAGTGATCCTTCCTAGTAACTGGGTTCCAAATATACTCCAGAAACACAAATTCAAGCTGAGATTTAGCAGCAGAGGACAAAAACACGCTTGAGCAGGCAGACTTGTTGTGCCAGCCTATGGGCCCCTGGATGGGAAACTCTGAGGCAGGCACTATTTAGAGATTAATGATCATGGAATAGCCATTGTCTCCCTCGTCTCTCCAAGGTGAAAAGCAGAAAACCAGAACCTCCAGGCAGGAAGCGGGGAAATAGTAACTATTTTGCTCCTGTAATTTCTGACTTGGGAGTTACATAAGAATTTGGACCCATACCAGGTCCAAAAATTTGAGTTGATCATGTTCCCACAGCAGAGCCTTCATCATTTCTGCTTCCACAACCTGGCTTAATTTTACTAGCGTGAGGTCTCTGCTTGCTCTGGTAGACTCCTGGCCCTCTGGGCACTGGGGCAGGGATTCACATCTGTGTGACCATGACTCTGAGCCCTCTGCCTCACACCTTCTGTCTTTAGCTAAAAAATAGAGGAGAGAAGCAAGGTAAAGAGGTTTCGGATGCTTTCCGGGGTTCTTCTGGACAAGGGGCTGGAGATACTGGGGAAGTCAACAGAGCTGGTAGCAGGAGGAGAGACAAGAAGAAGAAAAGGATGAGCAATGAGGTCGATTTTTCTTTGTGTGCCTCCCTTCCTCTCCCCCCACCCAAATGACAACATTATTCATTCCTTCATCGATCTATTGAGACCTTACTATGCACTCAGCACCAACCCAGGCACTATCCCTGCCCTCATGGAACTTGCGTTCTAGTGGGAGAGACAGAGATCCCAGTAAGCAATCGCAGAAGACATGCATTTGCAAATATGGTGAGTGCAGTGAAGGACAAGGTCAAGGAGAAAAAAATAGGCGACTCCATCTGGACCCAAAGGGTGGCCTCTCCAAGGAAGTGTTGATAGAGATGGGGTTTAGGATGATTAAGAATTTAAGTCGTCAGAAAGGACTGGGAAGAGAATCAGGGAGAGACAGAGGAGAGGCCCTAAGACCTGACAGAGACCGACAGTGCTGGGAAGAAAGGCCAGACCACAAGGGCAGCCAGAGGTCCCCAGGGAATAAACTACCCAGGGCCCTCCTTTGTATGAATTTAGGTAGTTACCCTAAAAGCAATGGGCAGCCAAGGAGCATTTTTAAGCAGTAGCATTTTAAGGAGTAGATGGTGAGATCAGATTTATATTTGGATCATCATCAACAGCAATACAAATAGTATTGCTGCTAACATTGTATACAAGTTAAGAGTTAGGAAAGCACTTCCCCATCCTCCCTTCCCTAGGGTTTGTCCATGACCTTGGCCCTGTATTTTTTCTGGGGTCAAGGGATCACTTGGCTGCTGCAGAAGGAGGAGAAAGAGGCAGCCGGCAGATGTTCCCTGGAACAGTGGCCAAGAGAAAACTGCTCTCAGGCAGCTGGCACACACTTAGAAACAGGGGAGTCAGATAAGGGCATCTTGGAACCGTTTGGAGGTTAATCTAGCCTACTTAAGAGTGATATGCATATGAAGGAAATGCCCACAATGCACTGTGCAGTAAGCCAGGGACAGAGCAGGGGGGACAGAATCCAGTGCCCTGCGTTCCCTATGCGCTTATATGCTCATAGGTATGAGGGAATACATTGCAGAGAAAAGAAGCCTAGAAGTTAATACACAAAAACTGTTAACAGTAGTCACTGCTGCATAATGGGACAATGGCAATATTTTCATTCTTCTTTGGTTTTCCAAAATTTCCTCTAATAAACCTGGGGTAGTTGAGAAAGAAGACGGCTTCAGTTGCCTTCCTCAAGATCTGGCCTTGCCCCTCCTGGTGTTTATATTACAAAGCAGCCTGCTCAGCATCAGTTCTGCCTGGAGTAATCTGGATATGAACAAGAAAATTCAGCCCCTACTGACCCGTCATCTCTCGGACAACCTCTCTGTGCCTTAGGATCTCAAACCACAACATAGAGGAACCAAGGCAAGAGTTCATTTAGCCGTCCCTTTAATCAACCTGACATTACTGAGTGGCTCCCTGAGACCAGGTGTTATGACTCATATAAGAAAGGAGAGATGGGTCACCACCCATAGGAGGAGACTGGGCCACTGAGGTCCCTTGAGCCTCGCTTGTATATGTTCTACAGTCTGACAAGGAAGTTGGTCATTTTGCGAGCCTACTCTTCTAATATTTTTATGTTGCCATAGTCAGTTGGACCTTGAGGTCAAAGTTGGCCAAAGTAGAAAACATATATCTAATACATCCATCAGATATATGTCCCCAGATGTCCTGGCCCACACACCTGCTCTGGCACTTGGACTTTCCAGGTAGAGTCTAACCTAGAACAATGTCTGTTTGCATTGTCTAGAAGCATTCAAAAATGTTTCTTGATGGATTTGTCAAGAATATTCCAATAGCTAATGAAACTGGTTTAAGACAAAAAAAGGATTCACTGAAAAAATCCAGAGTGGAACTGAGTCTCATTGGGCTGGCCTGGTTCTCATGCCGATCCCGGAACAGCCGCCTTCCTAGGATAGAATATATTAATTAGCTAGGTCTGGGTCAGGTAGCAACCCCTGGAGCCTGGGAGAACTCAAATTGAGTGTGGGATAGGGATGTTTTCCAAAAAAGGAACTTGAAACGGTGTTACCAAATCAAATAGGCAGAAACAGCAGATCCACAAATCCAAGGGTTTTGCTTAGGGTCTTCTCAAGGCAATTGTTTCCACTGGGTCCATGGAGGCAATGCGGTATAGTAGGTGAGACACTTGGCTCAGAGGGAAGAGACCAAGGTTGTAGACTTGTTAGTTCTCCTGCCTCTAGTGTAACCTCAGATCCATTTTCCAGAGTATTCCCATAGCGATCCAGCTAAAATGCAAACCTAACCAGTGTCTCAGCTCGGAATTCTTCATTGCATCCACCTGTCTCTCCACCCAACCGCCATTACTTGCAGGATCAAATCCAAGGCCCTTGGGTGGCACGCGAAGTCCTCTGCCTGCTTTGCAGCCTCATACCCCTTGGCCTCACGCTGTCATTCCTGCAACACTGAGCTACTGAGCACCCTGAAGTGCACACACCAAGCTGAGTCTACTCTTCAGGTCTTTGCTCACGCCTTTCCCTGGACTGTCCTTTTCCTTTCCTCAATCAATTTTTACCTTCTCATCTTTTACAACTTGGCCTTGGCATCATCCCCAGGAAGACCTCTTCTTTGTCTCCACCCCATCCTTTCCTGAGTTACGACCTTCCCATGAGCACCATAGCACCCTAAGCATACCTCACTCTATCTCTGCACTGAAAGTATCCCAATTACCTATTTGTAATTATACTCTCACAGAATAATCATAATAGGAATCATGTCTTAATTATATGTGCCTCAAGCAGATTCTTAAAATGTTTATTGAACTGAGCATGTTAGGACTCAGATTCCCCATATATAAAATGAGACCATTGAACTACCTCAGCTATGAGATTCCTTCCAGTTCTGGAAGGTCATGGATCAGATTAGCTCTTGTCACTAGATAGCAATGTCAGGAAGGAATGAGAAATATTTGATCTCCCATGGTAGGCTCACCACACAAGGCACGTGAGCACTCACAGGCACAGAGTAAGCACTCAATGATTATGCGCAATTGAACACCAAAAGCCAAATTTACCTGCTTCTCCATTGGCATTTACCTGGTAAGGGGAGAGTCATGGAAACACGTGTCTATATCTTACAAACAGCCATAGACTACCCTGACTGATTTTCACCTGGCCAACAATTCAGCCTGAAAAACCTCTGCAAGGACTTCTGCAGAGGGCACAAATTTGGAGAATAAAAACTAAAGTCCCTTAAAATGACAAAACCTTAATGGCAATGAAATAACCCTATCAGACTGTGAACCACTTGAATATTTGCAGGGAGACTCACTCATATAAATGTTATCACCACGTGTTCAGATTCCTTTTGCGGGGAATGTGGCCAGTGCTCCCCACAAAAAACCGAGTCCCTTTGGTAGAGTTGCAAGGGATAAGAAAATAATAGAGAAAAATGGAAAATGGAAAAAATAAAAGAATACACTGAGACAAAGATATAGTTTTATAAAGTTTATAAAGAGTATAGGCAAAGCGGGAGCTCAGGGGGCTT
>CAUYSK010002407.1:0-30561 GCA_963575035.1 Avahi laniger | reverse complement strand
GAGGATTGCTTGAGCCCAGGAGTTTGAGGTTGCTGTGAGCTAGGCTGACGCCACGGCACTCACTCTAGCCAGGGCAACAGAGTGAGACTCTGTCTCAAAAAAAAAAGAAAAGAATAAAAAAGAAGGTCTGGAGGAATGAGGGTGGGAGACGAACAGGCTCAGAAACAATTGCTCATGCACACAACCCCGTCTCGTCAGTGAAGCCGCCGCTGCCAGGAGGTTTCCTGCCAGCGTGGGACACGGCGCTGACCTGCTCTCACCCTTCCAGGAAAAACACGCTCATTAAAAATGAGAAATGACCACAGAGCAACCAGCATCAGATCTATGCACAGACTGGAAAATAAAAGCAGTCAAGACTCGGGAAAAGAAGTGGCAAACTACAATATTTACCAAAAAATATCTGCACAGGGAGACTGCACGTGTTAACCAGCTCGATCCTCGGGAACGGAAGAAAGGAGAGCTACAGAGACGGAGAAGAAACGCGGGCTGGCGGAGCTCAGAACAGAAAGTGAAGGAAAAATAGAAACACGACAAAAATGAAGTGCACGCCAGCGCCACCCCACGGAGTCCTGGTCCCTGGTCTCCGCCCTTCCCTGCCTGGCCGAGATGTCCCCTTCCAGAACGAAGCTCCCACCCCGCCCCTCTCCTCTGCAGCGGCCGAGCAAAACCACCGTTGCGGAGCCCAGCCCTGCCTTCCCCAGCTGGCGCCGGACACCGGACCCCTGCTCTGCCCACCGGCCAGCCACGCCCAGCCCGTCCACCCTCCCGACACTTCCACGACTTCTCTGTCCTTAAATACCCAATATTATCCAAACACCCACTTCACCTTATTAGAGTCCCTCAATTCCTATTTCACACACAAAAACCCAGAACCAATGATAGTACTCCTCTCCTGCCCCCGGAAGTCACGCTCCTGTCTCCCTCTGTGGCCACGCGCTCTGCACTCCCGTCAGTCACTCTGTGCCACCGTCCACACCCCCACCTGCGGCCGACTGTTCCCTCCACCTGTGCGCCCAAATCTGACCCTAACCATCCTCCAAGGACTTTGTTTCCATAGTGACTTCTCTCTGTTCCGGGTCATTCCACGTGCATACAAATGCACTGTAAAGCTGCTCATCTAAACAAATAGCTTCATGTGACACGCATTCCGGTTACTGACCCATTTCTCTGCTCCTCCTTACAACAAAATTGCTCGGAAGTGTTGTCTCTGCACCTTCTCTCCCAGCGGTCTCTTCTGAACTCCATTCAATTGCATTTTGAGAGACAACAGCAGCACCTGGGTTGCCACATCTGGTGGTCAGTTTGGAGCCTGACTCTCCCTGTCCCCTCAGATTGCATCAGCTGCATCTCTCCCTGGACCCCAAATGTGTCCTGCTTCCCCCAGGGCACCCCAGGCGACTGGGCTCCCTCCCGCCTCACTGGCCACTTCTCCGTCCCCCCCCGGGGCATCCTCCTCCTCATCACTGGCTCTGGTCTCCCCAGACCTGTCCTTGGGCCTCTCACCTTCTGTGGAGACTTTCTAGGAGATCTCTGTCCTATGGCGACGCTGAGTTGATATCACCGTCCCCGCCTCGTCCTTGAGCTCGGGAATCCTGCGTGTGGTGCTCACATGTCTTCACTTGTGTGTACGAGAGATTTTTTGAATTCAGCACGTCCACAACCCAAACCCTTGGCACGTCCCACTTCAATCCTCCCAGGACTGAACTCCGATCTTTTTCTTTGCCCAAGAAATTCCTTTCTAAGGGAGCCTGGGGAGTCATGCCTACAAATGATAACATCTCAGTAAACAGGTTTTTATGATGCGGTTTACTTCCTGACCTGATTCCAGTATAGCATCACATAAAAGACAGAAGACCCTATCTCAAAGCAAGCATTCCTTTCTGCTGATTCCTGGTCTGTGGGCAAAGCCTAACTCTTTCAGCCAATTGTCAACTAAGGGTCCCTAAACCCACCTATGACGTGTAAGCCCCCGCTTTGAGATGTTTCGCCTTTTTCAGCCAAACCAATATACATTGATTTATGACTTTACCTGAAACCCCCGTCTCCCCAAAATGCATAAAACCAAACTGTAACCCAGCCACGGCGAGTCCACTTGCCCAAGGCTTCTTGGCTGTGGCTCTGGGCCACGGCCCTCGAGTTTGGCTCAGAATAAACCTCCTTGAATTATTTCACAGAGTTTGTCTTTGACACCTCTCCCATCCTGTCTCATCTCAGTAAGCTCCCTCCAAAGCTCACCCACTCGCTAAGGCAAAATCCTTCAAACCACCCAAGGCCCCCCCATTGCTCACTCCACGTCTCATCCATACCCCGCCGTTTCCGGGGCGTGACTCAGAACGCGCCGGGGCACAACACTGTGCCCTCTTCTCACTGCTGTGGCCGTCTGCCTCCCTTTTGTGACCAAGCCTGAACCTGTCCTCTACACGGTATAAATATGTCTGATCCACCCCCCACCTGAAACCCAACCAGGACCTCCTCACCCTTAGAGCAAAGTCCTAGGTCCTCCAGGGTCCCACTTCGCGGTCCCTCTGAGACCCGCGTTGCGATACGCAGGACGCTTTTAGTTATCAAAATGCGGCGATTGTGCTGGGTGAGCCGGGACACCAGTGTTTCAATCTTAACAACAACCAAACCCGTAAGTTGAACAATTTATGTCTTGAGATCAAGATCAATGATTTGATTATTCGGTGTAGGCAGAAAGTTCAAACACATCCACAGCCCCCAAGTCTGGCCAGGGTGGGTCTGTACATATCACAAACGGCACAACTAATCTTTTGTTTGAATAAAGGTTCTTACTGCAGTTGGAAGGATTCCTGAAGAAATGGAATATAAACAAGACAGAAGTGAAATAAATCTGGGTAACCGTGGAGAATCTCCATCTGCACATGACAGAAACAAGGCAGATAACGGCAGGCTGGAAATACCATGCCATCGATAAAAGACACCAGTCCCCGAAAAAAATAGCTCATCGAAAAGCTCAGAATTATGAAGTGAGGTATGGAGCTGTCTGAAGGTGAATGAGTCAAGAGAGAAAAGAATTAAAAAGAACAGAGTTAACTTATAGCTGTCTCCTAAACATTATCCTGAGTCAGAAAGAGATTCCCAACAGATATTTGCACAAGAAATGAACTCAGAATGTAGAGAGGTTGGTTAATTGGTACAAAAATGCAATTAGAGAGAAGGAGTAAGTTCTAGCGCTGCCCAGGAGGGCGACTGCAGTTAACAGTAATTTCTTGTTTGTTTCCAAACAGCCAGGAGAAAAGATCTGGAGTGTGCCCAACATAAAGAAAAGATAAATATTTGAGATGATGACTAGCCCAGTTGCCCTGATTTGACAGTTACACAATTGCATGCATTGACTATCTCACGTACCCGAGACGTACGTACAATTATTATGTGTCAATAAAACAAAGAAAATTAACTCAAGATTCAATCATGAAACCAATGATGATAATTGTTTTTGATGATTACATTTTAAAGAAATAGATACATTTTAAACTGAATTTTCTTATATGCAATGTTTATTTTATTTGTAAATACATTAACTTCATTTTTCTGCTGATAATTTATAAGACAGTGATGCTTGTTTAATTTCCTGTATGTTAAAAAATTTATATTTCGGTTGATTGTTTTTAACATGTTTACCATGTTGGTCTAAAATGCATCATTTGGTTTCTGTTTTTAATGGATTTTGAGCACTTAAAATAGAACACCCGCATTTAGGTCTCCCGCACAATCAATACTCCCGGGCCAGCATCATCGTGTCCCTGCAGCCTCTGCGCCCACCGCTCCCTGTGGGCACCTGAGGCTTCCGGCGGGGCTGCCTCACAGTGGTCACCCTCCTCACCCCCTCCGTGGGGCCCGGCACCCCTCACCCAGGCGATCCCAGTCTGCAGGCTTGTGCTGCACGCTGGCATCCCAGAGAAGCCGCACCTGCCCATCCTCCCCGCGGAGACGTCCCGTCATCCTCTGTGCCCGT
This sequence comes from Avahi laniger, assembly GCA_963575035.1. NCBI lineage: Eukaryota > Metazoa > Chordata > Mammalia > Primates > Indriidae > Avahi > Avahi laniger. The sequence goes on along the minus strand of CAUYSK010002407.1, from coordinate 26,585 downwards.
ATCTGTCTCATTTGTCTTAACAGAACAGACCCGAATTCACATCATTTATTTTGTTGGTCATTGTCCTCCCTCATTAACGCGAGTCGCGGCAACAGCGGGGGCTGGTGGGTCAGCGGGGTTCACAGCGGCCTCCGTGAATGCGCAGGACCTGGCGCGGAGCGCGCCCACGTCAGCGTTTCTGCGGCCGGTGAGTGGGCTCCACCCAAGAGCAGTCAGGACACGGAGAAGAGGCAAAGCAAAACGGAAAATCCAAAGGGTTTAGAACGCAGAGAAAACCACAGGTGCGGAAGGCAGAAAACGCTAACCCCAACGTACAGAGAAGTGGTCCCATAACAAAAGAAGATCCAGATAATGCCCTAGAAAACTCATTTAAAATAAATAATTCTAAATGCTTTTCTAGACATTAAGAGAGAATTTTCTCTATGTATTAAAAGGGTGCCTTTTATTCCAGGAAACGTTGAAAACAAATTGATATCAAACCATCAGCATCAAAACATTTCATAAATTCCACTGAATTTTTAAATAAACAATTTTTGAAAATGCACGGTAAAAGATCATCATCTGTAAAGGGAAAGAAATTTCCTTGTCTAAGTCTTCTCGACTGTAAAATTTAACACAACGAAAACAAATTCCTCAAAGAAAGAGACCAAGACCAAGAATTTAATATCTAGCTAAACTCTATCAATATGGAAGCAACAGACACACATTTTTAATGCAGGACCTATGGCCATTTGATACGTAGCAGAATAGATGTACACACTGGTGGTGAAGTATATTTTGTTAGATGAATTGTGCTAGGTCAACCGATAGCTAAGGAAAAAAATACAATTTTCAGATCTCTAAGTACCCAGGTGGTTTAAACACTAAAAGGCAAATGACAAACTTTAAACATTTTAGAAGAAAATACCAGAGAATGTTTTAGAAACCTTTTTTTGAAAAAAACAACAGTACAGGCTGGGTGTTGTGGCTCATGTCTGTAATCCTAGCACTATAGGAGGCCAGGAATTTGAGAACAGCCTGAGTAAGAATGAGACTCTGTCTCTACATAAAATAGAAAAATTAGCTGGGCATCTTGGCATACACTGTAGTCCCAGCTTTTGGGGAGGCTGAGGCAGGAGGATCGCTCGAGCCCAGGAGTTTGAGGCTGCTGTGAGCTATGGTGATGCACTGCACTCTGGCTGGGGCAACAGAGCAAGACTCCTGTCTCAAAAACAAAACAAAAAAAATTTCAAACCATAGAAGAAGTTCTTTTCATCAAAAGTCATGGTAAAAACAGCACACTCAATCCACAAAACATGTTTGCAATCCCAACAGGCACAGAGTATGAATAAGCATTTCACAGAAGTGGAAATTGAAAGCATAATTGACTCATGAATAAATAACAAATATGATTAATAATCAGGAAAATAAGAATTAAAAACATATATTTCAAGCCAAAAAGGTTGATACAGTTTTAAAAAATTTTGGCATTTGTAGGCAGATATATGAAACAATAGAATTGCTTAAATATTGTTTATTCTAAACACTTTGGTAGTTGAAAATAATTAGGCTTCATCTTCTAAAAACTAAATATATCCCTAACCTATGACCCATGTGACTATATACCCCTGAACAAGGAAAAACACAAGAAACAGTCAATAAACAAAGCGCTGTGTACGCACACAGCGGGAAACACGAATAGAATGTTCACAGGGGCACATCTGTAGTTACGGTAAGACCGGGGACCCGCCCACATGTCCTCAGGAGGGTGAATGAACCTGTGTGACAAGAAGAGTCTACACCACAGGACAAGGACGCCGAGTTGACTGCAGCCACGGCCGTCTCAGTGGAGGCGTTGTCCACCTTCCCGGGTGAGTGACAACAGCAAATCACAGGAGATTTGCAGAAAGACGGGTGCCGTGTGTACAAAGTAGACGGACAAGAAAAGCTAAACAATCCACTGCTGCGGGATACATACCAGTTGGCACAATGATCCAGAAAGCCAAGGGAATGGTGAAGAACACTCAGGTTAGCTGGCACGTGGGTGGGTGCAGCCAGGCTGGGAGAGGGGCACAGGGAGAGTGTTGGCGCTCACGTTGTTCCCCAAGAAGGCAGGGGAGGGCACAGGTGCTGGTTTCATTGTAAGTATAATATGTCATTTCGGGGGAGTTGAAAATTTGTATTTAAACAGTATGGAAAGATAAAATTAACGAAAATATTCTATTTGTATTAGGAACATAAAGCTATAAAAGCGTAAGAATAAACCAAGATAGAAATGTCCAGTATTATGCAAAGGAGGGAACCAAGCAGCGCTAAGGAGTTCACCCTCTGAACAAACGGGAAACCTTACGACGGTCTCGGAGAGGCGGCGGCTACACGCGGAAGTGAGCGCTTCCCTGAGGGACACACGCGTGCGATCGTCTCGCCCGCGTGTACCACGCAGTCATGTGTGCGTACTCACGTCCACTCCTGTGTGCGACTCTCACGCTGAACTCCACACACAGACTGGCAAGAACATCCAAGAGCGACACATTATAAAACGCGAGAGTGGGGATTTGTGCTACGTGCCAGATGTCACGGCGGATGGTACCTGCACCGTCTAAAACCGTGCAGTACTGAAATGAAAAGAAATCAGTCAGTCAAACAAAGTGCAAACTATCGAAACGGACCCAAGAGCACACGGGACGTTAGTGGGCAGAAAAGCATCAGGTCAGGCAGGGGAGGGGAGACGGGAAATCAGATAAACGCGTGGCCGCCACAGCCCAGCTATTTGTAAAATAATAATAACGACATTGGATTTTTACCTTAGTATTCACAGGTCAGTATAAACCCCAGTGGATTGATTAACAATAAAAAGATAGACAGAAAGAGGAAAGGAAAACACAGAAGTCTGGTGGCAGAGACTGTTGGTAGCTGTCCCTGCTCCCTCCACCAGGACAGGGCGGAGGGCACACACCGCACTCTTCCCGAGGGGTCGCCCTTGTCTGCGGGAGCAGAGGGCCTCCGCGTAGCCGGTGTCGCATTGAGGCAGGAAGCAGTGGAGCCCCCTCGCCGCTGGGCGCGCGGAACGTGGTGCCACCCACACTCCAGAGCCCCCCTCGGGGCTGGCAGAGCCCCCACTGCCCCTGCAGCCACGGCCCGCCCCCGCTTCCCTTCCCGGGCACAAGCCCTGATTCCGGCCTCCGTGCCAAACTCTGCCCCTCGGTGACGCAGCAGAACACAAGTAACGAAAAAGAGCAGGGAAAATTTTAGACGCAATTGTAGCATAGAGAAGGGTTTTTAAAGAGACTGACATTAAAACCAAAAATTAAAAGAAAAAGATGGTAAATTATACTAAAATTGTAAGCAGCATGCAATAAACATAACCTAAGGAAAGCAAACAGACAAAAATAAAGCTATAAAAAGCGTGTCCATATGCTGCATGTCTCTGTATAGGTAGAGATAAGACACCTGTTATAGATGAAAAATTTGCTTGAAATTTAAATAGTTATTAAATCATTAAAAATATTAACAACTCAATGGAAAGATAAAATATATGAATGAAGATTCCACCACAAAAAGAAATAAAAATGCCACTTAAATGAAAAGTGTCTCAGTCCTCCACTAAGAACTATGAAAATCAAAGCACAATAACATATTGCTTCAAACTAATCAGATTGGAAAGCCCAAAAAACAAAAACAAAAAACAAAACAATAAATAGCACTGGCGTCTCACTAAGTTGGCAAGGCTGTAGGTAAATAGTTACTCTTACCAATTGCAGAGGCGAGTGTAACATTTTACGACCACTTTGAACGACAATTTGGCAACACTTTCAAAATTACTAAGGTGTCTAACCTTTGACTCAGCAGTTCTGATTCTAGGAATTTATTCTGCAAATATTTACACTCGTGCCAAATAATATATGATCAGTGACATTCATTGTCACAGAGTTTACAGTAGCAAAAATTGAGGAAAAAAACAAATGTTCATGCATACGGAGAGGACTGACTGAATAAATTATAAGACAGTCCCACCACGAAATGCTATGTAGCCATTAACTTTTTACAAAAGAGCACCGTTTTTACTGAACAGGAAAATATCTCCGATAAATTCTAAGTGCCAAGAGCAGAGCAATGCACATACCATGCCGGCGTCTGAGTTACCATTCGGAGACCGTGTGTGGCGGTGCGTGTGCGTGTGCTCACACGTGCGTGGCGGTCCCGGGAGCTGGTAGTACGACGCCTGCAGCGGGAGGAACTGGGGGCTGGGCTGAGGCAGAGGAGGGCGGGTAAACTTGCCGTAGTGAATCCCTCTGCGTGCGGGTGTTTGTCCAAAGCGTTCCTGTCCTCCCTGCCGGCAGAACCCGTCTGTGTCCCTGCCCTCTCTGCGACTCTTCTCTGTGGCTCTTGGAGGCCACAAGGCCAGTGTCCTGCTGTCCACTGCTCATCTGACAGAGACGGTAACTCACGTTCAGTGACACTTTCCACGGCCAGACCCTGTCGTGTTTGTCCACAGTTATCATCCTCTCCACTTATTTCAGGGTCGCTGACCCCGCCCCACAGAGAAGGGAAGTACGGCTGAGGGAAGTTAACTGACCGGCCCGCAGTCACCAGGCGTCAGCCTCGCGGAGCAGGGTCCCATCCCAGCCTCCCCGGGGCTTGGGTCGGTCAGTCGGCCAGGTCTGCCGTCAGCTCCCAGTCCCATCTGCGGGGCCTCAGCTTGCGACAACGGGCTGTTTCCCTGCAGGCCGTGTCTCCAGCAGTGCTGCCAACCTGAAGCCTCCACCAGGGCGAGGCTGCCCGGGGGGCTGTCTGAGTGGGGCGCCAGTGCTGGGGAGAGGAAGCCTGCTGCAGGGCCAAGCCCCTGGACGCCGTCGGAGGGTGTGGGTCCGAGCCCCAGACCATGTGCTCAGCAGCCATGAGACCTGGGGAAGCGCAGGCCTGCTCCCGGGGCATCCGTCTGTTCCGAAGCCTGCCGGGAGCAGAGCACGGTCCCACATGCTCTGGTCCTGCTGGCACCCGGGGAGGCAGCAGCCGGGGCCAGCACGCAGGGTGAGCGCGGCTCTGAGTGGGCCGGCAGTGTCCTCCTGCAAAGCCAATGCCTGGATTTTGGACAAAGCATCTTTCCAATGACCCAATGCTCCGGCATGTTCGAATCAATTTGTTTCCAGATTGAACATGGGTCCACCAGGACAGGGTCCTGGTGGCCACTGAGAGCACGGGATCTGCACACAAGCTCCACGGGGCTTGGCTTGAGTCACCCTCTGCCCTGTGACCTCAGGCCATCCGCGGAAAGGGCCCTCCAGCCCCGGTGTCTCACCCTCTGGCCTTTGCGAGTCGCCTTTCAGGGGCAGTTGGAGCTCTTTGCAGTGAGCACAGGGCTGCCCAGCTGCACGTCCTCCTGGAAACCGGCCACGTGCCAACCCCAGCCGGGGCCAGGGGGTCTGCAGCTGGACCGCATTCTCCACTGCTGCAGAGACAAGCACATTCCCTGGCAGAGACACTGGTCTAGGCTGGCGGCTGCAGCAGCAGCTGCACGTGGTCACCCAGCTTCTACACGTGGGACACAGGTGGCCTCGCTTCATGTGTGCCCAGGCACAGCCGCTGCTCCTTGAAAGAGCCTGAGGACTGGCCACGCCCACCTCTGGTTCACCCTCCGGGAGCTGCTTGCTGGCGGAAGCCATGGCCAGCTTGGGGACAGGGGCTCTGGCAGTGGCTCCTCCCAGTTCTCCACCACCAGGAGATGCACCTCTGGGCCACCTCACCAGTCCTGGGACCGTGCGGGACACGGAGGGCAAGCCCTCGCTGCAGGGAGCTGCCCGGCCCCAACCACCAGCTCCTTCCCTGCTGGTCTGAAATCCTTCCGGCGGGAGGCGGAGCATGGCAAATGTTGAGAGCCCTCAGTGCTGGGCAGTTTATGTTTATTGTGTCTTTCAACCAAAGAGCAGAACCAAAAACAAACACGGTTGCCGGCAAGGTTGCTCGAGCCTCGCCTCGACATGAACGAACGCGCAGTGTCATGGGAATGTGTGTGACTCAGGCTCTGCCTGGAGGGGAGAGGCGCTCAGCCCAGGTCCACCCATGGCCCCTCGGTCACCAGACCCGCAGGCAGGTGGCCCCGAGGGCAGGGACCACACTATCCCGCATGCACAGAGCCCTGCCCGGAGCAGGGGCTCCTTGGTGCTCCTGGGATGAACGAGGACCCCCCAGGGTGAAAGGAGCCTCGGATTAACCCTAAATCTGCAGGTGGAGCAGCTGGGTGCTGGGCGGATGGTTTTGTGAGAAGCCTATACAAAGCGGGTGGCAGGACTGGAGCCTGGACCCGACCCTCTCACCCCACCCTCCCCGAGGGACAACAGTAAATCTGACCTTCGTCGGGCCTTGGACTCCCTGTGTTCCCTCCTGCCATGCAGGCTGTTTCTTTCTAGAACATTCTTTCCACCCTCTCCCTGCATCTGTGGTTACTCGCCCATCAGATCCCACTTCAGTGCCAGGACACCCCTGGCTTTGTGGGTCAAGGCGCTCTCGTCTGTCTTCCCAGAGGACCCACTGTACCGCACTGTGCCTTCTCCTCCAGACACCGTCACAGCCACCGCCCTACCTCTGTCCGTGGTGACTCCAGTGCAGTCTGTCCCCCGGCCATGGTCAGCTCAGCGCAGGCCCAAACCGCGCCTCCCTGTGTGCACTGCTCTGTCTCCTCCTGGGCTTGCTAGGTGACCAAGGCCGTCCAGCACCAAGCAGCTGGCCCGACTCACTCGGAGCGGATGGGTGGGCGTCTCGCCCGGCTTACCGGCTAAGCACAGCTGACCCAGCTTTACCTGGGATTTCCCGGCAGCCAGGACTTTGCTCACGTGGTGCTGGGGCAGGAAAGGGAGGGCAGGAGCGACAGCTTTGCAGGGGGTGGGTGGCCGCGCCACGGAGGCCCATCGCTCCACCAGGCAGTGTAGCTCCCCTGGCAGTGTTGGGGTTCAGCTCCCCAGCCCTTAGCAGCTCCCGAAGCTCTGCCAGTCTCGACCAGCCTGGCCCCCACTGCTGCTCTCGGACCGAGTGGCGTCGTCATAACCCTCTGCCGTGGGAGCTCATAGGAGGACCTCAAAGCCCGCCTCCATCCCAGCCTGGTCCTGCACTGACCCATTAGTGCTCACTCCCCACTGTGTCCGCAGAACTGCCCTACTCAAGGCCTGGCAGGTGCCCAGGGACCCTGGAACACCGTCGGCACCCACCACACCCGCCTGCCGCTCCCCTGTGGCTGGAGCCCCCAGCCCTGCCCTGCTCGGCGGCCTATGGTCGGACAGCCCCGGGTGCCTGGGCTCATCACCCCTCGGGGCAGCCTCTTCCACGACAACCTCAGGAAGGCAGTGGCAGCCTTTCCTCCTGGAACTGATCTCCAGGCAATTATAAGGATAAAAGTCTGCTTTTACCTTATTAGGTTACTTCTATTTTCAGCATGTACCCAAAAAGGCACCACGGTGCTGTCAGGCGTGGGTTGTCCCTGACGAGGAGCCTGTGGGGACCATGAACCTCGGCAGAACCTGCCCTCACCCCCGATGCCCACGCGCACGCCCCCAGCCAGCCGGAGAGACGCCTCCCCTTCCCACCTCCCTCCCGTCTCCTTCCCGGGTGCGCCTTAGTGCCCCGAGTCCCTGTGGTTTGCCAGCAGCCCCTCTGTGGCCAGCGTTGCACACAGGTGGCCTGAGGGGCAGTGATCAGATGCGAGGTCAGAGGACCGGGTGAGAGGCTGGGCTCAAGTCGCACTATAAACAAGATTCGGAGAGTCAGGGTCTAGGTCTGCTCTTCCAAGTAAGTAGCCCCTGGCCACGTGTGACTAGTTAACTTCAGATTAACTCAAACTGAACAGAGTCGACGATTCAGTTGATCCATCACTCCGGCCAGAGTTTAGGCTCATGGCTGCTTTGCTGGGCAGGGCAGACAGAGGACAGGTGCATCACCGCAGAGCGCTGGTCCCAAGCAGAGGCTGGCAGGAGTCCGTGGAGAGGGGCAAGACACCTGGGGACACCTTCACCAGGTGTGGGGTCCTCACTCTGCAGCCCGGCCCCTCCCCTCACCTGACACATCCCAGAGGCTTCTCCTGAGCCCCTCTCGCCCTCGGGCAGCGGGAGCAGTGGAGACTCCCAGCTGCCGCCCCCTGAGGACTGGGTGAGTCCAGTGGGGGGCAGGGGCTGCACCCAGGCTCCACCGTGGGGAGGTGCGGCGGGAGGGCACAGACGCTCCAGGGGCAGCCCAGGAGGTGGGCAGGTGGGGAGGCTCCTGGGGCAGGAGGTGCCAGAGAGGATGCCCGGGAGTGAGCCAGGCACAGAGAGGGGAAGAGGAGCCTGAGAGAGGACTGTGAGATTCAAAAACTAAGCAGCATCCAGGAGGAGAAGGACTTGATAGCTGGGGACATGTCCCCCTGGCTGTGGGCAGGGGTGGGAGATGAAGCCACAAAGTCAGGACCAGGTCAGGAGGCGCCTCGGGCCGTTCTAAGAGCAGGTGTGGACTCCACCCTTGGGAGCCCCCAACACTGTCACCGTTCTCTTAGAAATTCACCTTTCTGCGACAATTTCTGACAACTGTGCCCAGCATGTCTAACCCCTGGTTCCAGAATGGCTGCATCTGTGAGCACCCTCCACAGAGCAAGCATCGGTGGGCTGAGCACCCCCAACACACAGCGTGTGGCCCCCGCACAGCACCCCCGTTACACAACCCCAGGGCTCCCCCTCTGCCCGCAGGCTCTGCAGGACCAGAGATGGTTTCCACGCCGCTCGTACTGAGACATCGTATCCACAAACATGCAAGCACCAAGAGCCATCATCATCATCGTGTGATATTTGATGATCTTTAAATACCGATGCCAAATGGGTAAGTAGAATGATGTTTCCATTTCTCATTAGAAAGCAGAGCCTCACTGAGCGTACGATTGAGTGGGATGTCACAGACAAACGACAGACCCAGCATTTCAGCTCAAAGTGCCCAGTTAAAAACCCACTTCCTGTGTAGGGAGGTCTCAGCCCCATCAGAACTACTTGAGGAGATTAAAAAACAGTAATAACAATTCTTCCTGCCTAACCTGAAGCCACTAAATCAAAATGCCCAAGGACAGGGGCCTGGACATTCACAGTTCAAAGTCCCCGAGGGACTTGCCTGCAGCCGGGGCAGCATAACCCCCTCTGTCCAGCCTGAGTAGCCCTGCCCAGAGACCCCAACTCTCCTCCTCTCTTTCTGTATGTGTCCACTGGGGAAGGGGGCAAACGCCCCCAGCTTGGAAACCAGAGCTATGAAACATAGCCAAGGAGCAGATTGAGGGAAGTCGTCTCTGCTTGTGTCCTGGGAGGAAGACATGGGGAGATCATGGGTGGGGGTTGGCTGGGGATTTCGGTGCCTAAACCCAGCCCCCCCATTTCTTCTTTTCTGAGGTACTTAAGAATCCGCCAGTAGCCAGTGGCTCAAGTGATTCTCCTGCCTCAGCCTCCCGAGTAGCTGGGACTGCAGGCACGTGCCACCATGCCCGGCTAATTTTTTATATATATTTTTAGTTGTCCAGATCATTTCTTTCTATTGTTTTAGTACAGACGGGGTCTCACTCTTGCTCAGGCTGGTCTCGAACTCCTGACCTTGAGCGATCCACCCGCCTCGGCCTCCCAGTGCTGGGATTACAGGCATGAGCCACCGCATCTGGCCCTTGAAGGTCTTTTAAGGCTTACCAGCTGTCTGGGGGAAGGAAAACTCTGCCCTCCCCCAGGCCTGGTGCAAGGCTGCCTGGGAAAAGCAGGCAGAGAGCGAGGCTTGCCGGGGTGAGAGCCCTGTGGGCCTCCACCTGCAAGGCTGAGGACCGGGCCCCCTCTCTGCCCACCTGACAGTCATGAAGATGAAAGTGGATGCTCAGCTTATGCACCGCAGGGATCTGGGACACAGAGAGGTAGAACAAGGCTCTGAGCATCTGTCTGCTGCAGGGAGCAGGGAGAAGAACTCTGAGGAGCAAACACTGCCCTGTGGATACCACTCGCTCGTGAACGGTGGCCCAGGGAAACCCAGATTGGACCACTGAGATCAGCAGCATCTCTTCCCTGGAGGACAACTCGGGAAGAGGCCAGAGATAACGATGGGACACCCGCCCCTGGGATGACCTCAGAAATGTGGAGTGAGGGCAGAATGTCCCCATCCTGCCAAAGCCACAGTTCTGGGCTCTGGCCTGGACGGTGTCAGTATGCGGAGAGTGGACAGAGATGCCGGCCACAGCTCAGCAGTAGCTTCGCTAGTCTACGTGCAATTGAACAATTCAAACGTAAAGCCGTGGGAACTTTAAATTATTTTGAGCCTTGGCAGGAATGTGGCTATGTGGCCTGCGTCACGTGCACACAGCGGCAACTTGTTTCCCGTGCCTGCTCAGGAAAGGCCTCGTGGCACCAGAGATGAGACAGCCCCCCCAAGACTGTCATCCTCCTCACTCACGGGATGTTCGGGCACCTCCCTTGGAACGCAGCAAGCTGCAACCGGTCGAATCCTGTGACGCGTGTACTGGCCGTGCCTGGAGAACGTGGCAGTCCGTCCACGGCCTGCGTAAGTGAAACCCCAACTTCTGCTCTCTGGAAGGCTGACTCTCGTTTTCGGACTCCGTGTTTCCCAGATGGTCGTCCTCCAGCTTTGTGCTCGAGTAAACTCTATATCTAATCGTATTTTCAGAATCTCATTTTTTAAGGTTGACATCTGGAACCCAGAACTGTTCTGCTGTGATTCATTCATTGGTCCTCCACACGTGTCTGAAATGAGTTATACCTTACTGAACAATCTAGAAGGTTGGGTGCTGGTCATTTTAATTTTGAACACGAGCCCCCCTGACATGGCAGAAGTCGGAATGGAAAAGGGGCCTTCTGTTGTGTCCAGGGTTGCTCCTGAACAGGGCTCGCGATGCCAACGTCACCTGGTGACCTCCCTGTGTCTCACTGAGGGAGCCCCAGCGACCAGCCCCCTAACATTCTGGTCCACAGCTGCTCCTGACATGGGACAGACTCTCGGCTACTCCTCAAGGGGGTCTCAGGTGGGAGTTGCCACTGGAGTGGCCACGGTGCTCTGGCTACTGTCCGCTGCACGGTCCCATCACATAAAAGCATTTGCATGTGTATCTCCTGCAATCTCCCGCAACGCTTCGAGGAAGGGAGTATTGTTTCCGTTTGTCAGATAAACAGACTAAATCCCAATAAGATGGAGAGATGTGGGTCAGAGGTCAGCCATTTTCAGTTTTGCAGGTGAACAAGTTCCTGAGATCCAATACACAGTGTGGTCACCACAGTCAACAAACCCACACGGTCTACGTAGAATTTGCTAAAGGAGGATCCTAGGTGTTCTCAACACACACAAAAAGATGCCCATGTGAGGTGATGGATACATTAATTAGCTTGATGGTGGTGATCATTTTACCATGTACACGAATATCAAAACATCACATTGTATATACCTTGAATATATATCATTTTTATTTGTCAATCATAACTCAATAAAAAGCTGGGGAAAAAGAAGGTGGCATTAGATGATGCTTGCAAAATGCTTCTGTTGTGTAGCTCACACACAGCAAGCACTCGACAATGTTTCGGTTAGCACAATCATCACCATCATCTTCACCAACCCGAAGTCCTGCCATTCTTGAGTGTCTGATTGGACTTCCAAAGCAACGCTCTGGGATCACAAAACCTAAGCTCTTTCCTGCTCCTCAGGCTAAGATTTGCACGACACGCTGTGTCTTCTGGAGGGGACATGCCCTCAGGGGGATGCCAGCGGCAGACGCCAGGCTTGGCCATGCTTGGCCTTCGGGGGCTGAGCCCCGTCCGTTCCCGGCAGGTGTGTCCTGAGGCTGCCTTGTCCCTTCCGTGAATTTATTTTCCATCCCCAGGGAAACTCATGCTTACCTTTGCTGAAAATGACATTTATTTTTATCTGTTATTTATTCTTCTGACTCATGAAATTGTACCCTTCAGGATGCCAGTACAAAATGTTTTAAAAAAAAATTAGTAAAAATGCATAAAGTGGATGAAAGATGTTAGGCTTCTTTTATCTCCTGAAATATGAATTTAAATACTTTTAATAAAAGAAATAAAAAGTAAGCACAAAAAAAATTATCAAACTCTCACTCTTTCAAACAGAAATTTAAAAAAGATGAAAAACAAAAACAAAAAGACCTTGGCCCGGCACCCACCTTGCGCCCAGGACTCGCAGGCCTAAAGCCGTGCTGGGGACCACGCAGCCTGGTCTCCTTCAGCTGGGCTTGGCCTCTGCAGGTCACGGGAATGAGGGGGCTGGAGGAGGAACTAGGGGAGCAGAGACACCTCTGGAGAGAGCCTGGGGCCAGCCAGGGAGGGGCCCTGTGCGGGCACAGACCACCATGACCAGGACATTCTTTCTTCCCAGAAACAGCCCCCAGGCACTGCCGCGGTGCAGGGAGAAGGGTGGAGGGGAAAGACGAGAGTCAGGGGGACCGAGAGGAGAGGGGGTCAGACCCCGGTGAGTTATGGCTGTAGCAGGGGCAGGCGGGGGTGCTGGGCAGCAGGCGGCAGAGAACTTGGAGAACCACAATCTCCTGGGGACGCCCCCTGAGCCCGCCCCGCCCACGGCAGCAAGGCGCCGTTTTGCTGGGGAGGAGACGGATGTGGGAGTCTTTGCCTTCAGGTCACATCGTTAGAAGTGGCCCAGGGGACGCGAGGGGAGAAGCCCTGGAGGGGCTCTGGGTGGGTGCTCTTGGGCTGTCCCTCGACGGAAGGGGGCAGGGCAGGAGGGTCTTGGGAGGTCAGAATTAGGAGTCTCGCAAACCCCACATGTCCCCACTACCAACTGGAACTAACTGATCAGCACCCACATGCTCATACGGAGTAAAATTCAACGAAAGTCAGGCAGGTCGGGGGGCGGGGCTGGGTAAATTCACACCTAACGGGGACAGGGCACACTGGCTGGGTGACGGACACACTCACAGCTCTGACTCAGACTGTACAACAGCAATTCATGTAACCAAAACGTTTGTCCCCCGTCATATTTGGAAATAAAAGTAAAAAGAACTGGGCGTATCAGAGGTCGTCATCCAAACCGCAGCGCCACGGAGCTTCGTTGACCATCCAAGGTCCCAGGGAGCCGGTGGCAAAGCCAGGTGTCCTGCACCTTCACGATGGGGCCGTCACAGGCCCTGACCAGGTCGGGGTTTAAGCTCCCTGGAGTGAATCAGGATGTGTGTTCCGACTGCGCGGGGAGGGAGAGGAAGAGACGGACGGGAACGTGGTGTCTAGAGACGCAGCCAAAAGCAGACTGTGCGTGACCGAGTGAAAGTGGGGTGGGGGGGTGGGGTTCTGCCCCCTTCTCCCTCTGAAACCCCCTGTCCTGGGACGGCCAGGTGTGCTGGGGGCAGCTCCCGACTGGTCTCTCTCTCCGAGGGTTTTCAGAAAGTTCCTGTCGGAAGTCCAATCATCGACGTGGAGACCGGGTCGCCAGGCAGTTCCGGGAAGGAGCCAGGGCTCTGCCGGGGGCGTCCTCGGCACGGAGATGGATGAGGCAGCGCTTGTGCCAGGAGTCGCCATCTGAGAGCTGAGACGGAGGCGAGCCCTGCGCCCTCCATTAGTGACTCTGCACGTGGGGGCCATGCGCCCGTATGGGGACTTCACGGGGCACAACGCCTGGATCCAGGGGGAGAGGTGCCTTGGGCAGAGGGGGGTTGCAAAGGGACTGTTGGATGCGCTCCTCATTGCCTTAGAGAGACCCGTGTTCCCGCGGCTTTCGTGCGAACACTTGCACTTACTGGCTCGTGTCGAAGCCTGTGGACTGGCCAGAGCCTCCCGTGCGGAATACCACCTCTGCCCCCACCCAAATGCACCATGCGCATTTCCAAATCCGAGCTCTCCAGGGACCCCCCCATCCTGCAAACCCCAAACCAGCCCTGCTTTTCACCAGGGCAATGTGAGGGATTTGGGGTCCCCCTGGCTCTGTGGACACAGGTGCCGCCCATGGTGGCCGAGGGGAGGATGACTCTGAAGGACACGTGAGTGGGGGGTGCTGGCAGTGAAGAAAGCCTATGGGAGGGGCCCGGCGGTGTCGCTGGGGTGGGACCTGTCGGGGGCGGCAGCGCAGGTGGGACACAGGCAGAATGATGCCGACGTCCACGAAGACCTCGTGGCTGGAGGCTGACAGCCTGACTCTCCTGTCCAGAGTCTGGGAAGGAGATTGCCACTGGGGGTGGGGAGAGGCTGGGAAGCCCCAGCCACTTCAGCTGGGTCTCCCTGGGACACTGAGGACAAGGAGAGGCCAGCTGGCTGGGCTGAGCGTCACTGGATGCCTGGTCAGACCCCAGCCTGGCTGGGAGCAGGAGGAAACCGGGGAGTCCCTGATCCTGACCCTGACACTTCAAGCAGATACGGACAAAGGGCCTGGAATGGGGAGACCGGGAATCCCAGCCCCTCCGGCCCCTTGGCAGTTTCTGCTGGCAGGAAGCAGACGGTGGGGACCCAGAAGGGCCCGTGCTGTGGCCCCCACACGTCCTGGCCTGGGAGGGGACAGTGGGTGGTGTCAAGGGGCTCACGCTGGCTCCGAGCCACATGAGGACGGGAGCTCTAAAGAGGGCAGAGCAGACGGGGGTTCCTCGGGCAGCAGCCACGTGCGGGACGCTCTCGGATGTGCCCTCATCTCATTCCAGACCCCGGGAACAGGGCGGGACGCTGGACCCTGACGGCTTGAGTGACTGGACGCAGGTCCCGGGGCCAGCGCGCGGTGCAGCAGAAAGCAGGCCCGGCCGGCCACGCCCCAGGCAGGACGCAGAGCTGCTGCCGCGGGAAGATGCGGAAGAGATTTTCCAGATTAACAGCGTTAATTAGAATTCCTGTATTATTCAGAGGAGACATCGCTGCTGGCTCCGTTGCTTGAAGACTTGCAGTCAGAGGAAAGGCTTCTGCGCTCTTTTCTCAGGACAACAGGAGCCACTCGTCTCAAAAAGGAGGGGTGTTGTCCTGAGGTGGCCACTTGGGGAAACCTTCCCCTCTGGGGACGCCCAGCACAGCACGCACGAATACCAGGCTACAGCAGGCGGCTGCTTGACAGACGGGGAGGGGTGTCGGGAGCGGGAGCCGGAGCCCCAGGGAGCATCGGCGGTGACTAGGCTCGAGGCCTCTGATGATGGACGCGGGTGTCACTGCTCCAGATAACACTTGTCTCGCTTTAAAAATCACTCAGCCGGCTGAAGCAGGATTGAAAGGTCAGCCCTCCCTCCCGCTAAGACTTCCTAAGTTTCCGACGAGCTGAGATCCGTCTTAGCACAGCCTCCCTCGCGGCAGATGGATGCTGGCTGGAGGGTGGGGCTGCAGCCGTTGGCGGGGTGCGCCCTCACTGCGTGGCAGGGGGAGCAGGCGCCTGGGGGCTTCGTGGAGGACTCAGGACAGGGCTGGGACCCGGACCGTTTCCACTGCAGAAACACGGCTGCCTGCTTTGGCCAGGAGAGGCCCCTGGTAGCCCCTCGGTGCGGGGGCGGGGGTCAGAGGTTGGGGACCCAGGCAGACCTGGGTCCACCAGACACTCCTCTGGGCCCTGCCATCTGCCGTGTGAAGTGGGGACATCAGCACCCCCAGGAGGCTGCAGCGAGGATGGGACTAACACTAGCAGACACGGGGCGCACAGCGGGTGCCCACAAAGTCGGTCCCTTGCTTCCCTCTCTTCCTGCCCACTGCAGAGTGTGCTCACAGGAGCCTCTTTGAACCAAATGTGAGTTTCTTTTTGATGCTGCTGCTGTCTCTGGGACTGCTGGGTGATGTCCGAGCTGGCATCTGTCGGACACCCTGGCAGGGCATGCGGCACACTGCACATGTGGCTCAGGGAGGGCCATGCCCCCAGACACAGAGCTGCCCGAGGCTCGAGCCAGGATTTGCACCTGGTTCTGCCCGAGTGGAGATCCGGACGTTTCGGGGGAGTCGGCCGCGTGTCTACCTGGGGACAGGGGTGGAGCGTGGAGCCTCCTCCCACTCACAGTCACGATGTCACTGCTCAGGCAAAATTCAAGTCCTCAAAATAAGTAATGGGCCCTCAAATACCTCAATCTGGGATTTTGATTAAAATAGGAAATAAGAGTCGGAGAAAAGAGAGGTTTTCAGGGGAGTGAGTCATTGGGGTGACTCCCTGGAAGGAGGGGCATAAACCTGCCTATAATTGCCGGTGAGGCTGCGTGCGGCTCCCCAACAGGAAGAGGAGCCACGGGACTCGTGGACCAGGAAGCACGTGGCAGGATGGCGCCCACCCACCTGGAGAGGCACCACCGGGCGCCGGGGCCTGAGAGTCTGCACCCCACAAACCCACATGCCGGAGCCCTGACCCCTAATGTCCTGGCATTAGGGGAGGCGGTTAGGGTTCGGGGCGGGCATGAGGGTGGGGTCCATCCTGTGGGGTTAGTGGCCTTATAAGAAGAGACACCAGAGGGTTCTCTCTCTCCCCGCCAAGTGAGGACCCCGGAAATAGATGCCATCTGTAAACCGGGAAGTGGGACCACAGCGGGGCCCAACCCTGCTGGCACCTAATTTGGGATTTGTACCCTCCAGAGCTGTGAGAAAATAAGTTCCCATCTCTCAAGCCACTGGTCTGGGGTGTTCTGTTACGGCAGCCCGAGCCGACCAGCCACAGGGCTATGGGAAAACCTGTTGGAAGAAGGGTGAAGAGGCTTCTAGCGGCAGAGGCACCATTTGAAACAGGCGGTTACCACGGCGGGTGCCGGAATGTGCTGGAGTTCCCCGCAGAGGCCGACAGGGGTTCCAGGGAAGGGGCAGAGACCAGCTTTTCCCGGAGAAGTAGGACGTTTTGGAAGGCTAGGGGGTCTCAGCCCCCAGTAGGGTGAGAGGGTGAGGTCAGCTGAACCCAGCAAGGAGAGGGCGGGAAGAGATCTTACATTTGAAAGGTCTCCACCATCAGACTCTTAGAATTCAC
The DNA here is from genome assembly GCA_963575035.1 of Avahi laniger. NCBI lineage: Eukaryota > Metazoa > Chordata > Mammalia > Primates > Indriidae > Avahi > Avahi laniger. The sequence goes on along the minus strand of CAUYSK010002407.1, from coordinate 9,698 downwards.
TGGGGGAGGAAAAGAGGAACCAGGCAAGGCAGTTTAGCAGAGAGAGGCCTCTCCCGACCTCAGCTCCGTGTGCGCAGCTGTGCCGGACTCACCTGTGCCCATCGGTCCCCGTGGGGTTTTCCCTCCGAAGCCCAGAGGACAGAGAATGAGGGGACCGATGGCCACGTCTTGCAAAGTTAACATTTGGGGTGCAGCCATGGAAGGGGACGCTGGTGTCTTCGCTCTGAGACTCTCCAGGAAGAGAAGCTCTTCTGTGAAGGGCTCGGCACAGAACGGCAGTTTCTGGGCCACAGTCCTCGTTCTCTGAGACGACCCCAGCCCCCGTGCGAAGGAGGAACCATGTGGACTCCGCTGTTTCCATCGCAGACCGGGGCCGACCCGAAAAGAGGTAAAGTATGATAAACGGTGTGCACTGGTGTTCTGCTCAGACTTTACCATCCCCCTGAAATGGGACCATGTTCTCAGGGGTGGGAGACAGGGGGTTCCGTCCCCAACCCCATCTCGCTGTCCCTGCCCTGCAGGCCCGCTCTCGCTTTGGGAGTCAGTGTGGTCTCATCGTCTCTGCCCGCACTGGCTGGCTCGCCCCGAGTGCAGAAGGGCTGGCAGGTGACACGCTCATGTGCAAACAGCTGCTCCGTTTTAACGGGGCCGCAGCAGCCACCTCAGGCCCAAGGCTGGAGCAGATCCTTAGCGAGAATGGAGCAGCTCAACTTAGAACTTGAAAGTCATCACGGAACCTGGGCCGCCAGTGCCTCCCCGGAGACTGAGGGTGTCTTTGCTGTTCTCCTAATAAGGAACATTGTTCCAAATCAGTTTTTATATTTTAAAAAAACCTAGAAACAAATCCTACAAAGTGCATTACTCCTCTTCAAGGTGACAAACATGAAAGTATTGTGTTCACTGTGCGACTAAGTGCCATCCACTGAGAAGCCGACGCAGGGACATGCACTTAATGATCTTTATCAGAAGATCTTATGTGGATTTTGTGCCAAATCAGCAAAGGGCGCATTTCTTTAAAACAGAAAAAGATGCAAAGCGAGTGAGGAAGCCCGTGTCGAGCCACTGAAAACCAAAGGGAGGTCATCGCTCTAAGTGGGGTCCGAGCAGAGAGGAAAGCATTTCCTTCAGGGGTGTGGGGAGCAGAATGTTTTTAAATGAACGCGTTAGAAATAATTTTCTAGACTAAAGCTGTCATGCTTGGCTTTCCTGATGACAGGTGTATCCGAGGACACGCCTCCACGTGGATGCTCCACGTCCACTTAGTGTCCAGCAACTCTGAGACGTCCGGCTGTGTCCTCCGACGGGCGGGAGAGTCCGTGTCCGCCACGCCGTGCACGCTGATGGATGAATGAACGAACGGGCGAGGAGGGGCCCTGACGTGGGAGCGTTATTGCTACTTGTCTCAAGCCAGAGTGGATTTGATGAATGGCTTTGAAAATATATAGAGTTTTCGGCACGAGTCAGAAGGCTTATGCTTGAAATATTGGTTTTTATCTTATTTGAAAATAATTATTTGGATAAATATTGATCTTGCATGCCAACGAAGCCGAGAAGCACAGGGAACAGGAATGAGAAGGGAGAGGAGGTTGAATACATGGGGAGGCTCTGCAGCGTGATTAGGAACATGCATACGGTTCCCTCGCTGAGCAGACAACCCGGGTCTGTGCTCCCGGACCCCCGGATGCTGTCGCGACTATGAGGGTCTTTTCTTCGTTCTGTAAATGTTTTCTGAGCACCACTTTGCCTTGTCATGCTGCATGGTGCAGAAAATACCGTCAAAGAACAGAACTCTCACCCTCGAACCCACTGTGGGACAGGGAGGGGACACATGAGTAGCTGGAAGGCGACATGCAGAGCAGTGGTGTGTGGGTGGTTCGGGCCCTTCTGCCGGTGCACAGCTGAAATAGTCGGCCTCGCGGCCGTAACCACCGCGGGCTGGGCGGCTGAAGCGGCAGAAGTGTTTTCTTGCAGGCCCGGAGGCCAGAAGTCCACGATCAAGGTCGGCGGGTTGGTGTGCGGTGAAGGGTCTCCCTGGGCTCACAGCTGCCCCCCTGCTTGCTGTGTGCTCACATGGCTTCCCTGGGGCTTGCACCTTCCGCGAGCAAGGGAAAGGGCGAGGTTTCTGGTGTCCCTTCTTATGACGGCACTGACCCTGTCCCTAAGGTGTTCCTAACCCCACCCTCGTTACTTCCTTAGAGCTTCTGTCTCCAGGCACAGCCACATTGGAGGTCAGGGCTTGCACACACGGATTCTGGAGGACACACACATGCAGTCCGCAGCAAGAAGCCAGGCAGGCTGGGGAGAAAGATGTGCGTGGAAGGTTCTGCTGAGTGCGAGAGGATCTGCAGAGCAAAAGGCCACAGGTTGAGGCCAGAGCGGGGGAGAGTAGATCAGTGATAGAAAATGCACACGTGTGTGAGTGAGTGCATGCCTATGTTCACACGCATGATTGTATGTGTGTGTCAATATGCATGCACAAGTGTGTGTGCACATGTGTGTGTGTGGTAGAAAGAGCTGAGCTGGGAGCTGATCCCAGAGGGGGAAGCTGCGGTCAGAAAGAGCAGAGCCAGAATGAGGGGCCGCGGAGCCGGACAAGGGGCTGGGAGTCCGTCTGGAAGGTGGCGGCCTCGCTGGAGTGATTGCTTAGAGAAGCAGTTCAGAGACGGGTACTGGAGCAGGAGACCGTCTGTGGTGTGGGGAGCTTGGTGGGAGGGGCAAGGCTGCAGCCAGGGAGACGGTCCATGCTCATCCCCCCAGGGTGCCGCTCACATTGAGATAATGCGCACGAAGCCCTGGAGACACCAAACACCAGAAAGTGTGCGTGTTGGTACAGTCACCTGCCTGTAGGTCCCTCAGGTCCGTGGTGCTCTGGGTTCCTCCAGGGGAAGGGGGTTCTTGTTCGTCTTGGAACCTCCTGTGCTCAGCGGAGTGTCTGGCACAAGGGCAGTGCCCAACTTTCAGATTTAGAACTGCCACATCGAAAATTGTGCCTGTATCCATGGATGATGTCCTGAAACCTATTGTGGTGATTGATTAGCAGTACTGGACATCTTTCAGCTCCAGAAGTTGGACATCCATTATTATCCCATACAATCGATGTTTTGCTTAGGCTTAGTAATGTGGCGATCACTTTCTTCACTCAGCAGTCCTGTTAGCATGAGTTTCCTTCTCTCTGAGGTAAATGTGTTAGAAATTTCCTTTCTGTAGTTAGATAAACTCTATCAGGTTTAAGTATCCAAAATGTCTTTTCCTTCCGTTGCGGATGATAGCTTCCCAGCTGGAAACGCCAGCCTGGCTCTTAGAAGACGCGATTCCACTTTCTCCCGAGTTCCATTGCTGCTGTTAATATGTACGCTCTCGTCATAGGTCACCTCCTTGTGGGTAATCTGGAGCCTTTTACAATCTTCCTCTTTTCCTCCAAATTTTATGATTCTTTATTGATGTATCTTGATATTAACTTACTTATATTTATTCCAGTTTTGGTTCGTTAGGACGATTCATGGTTTTCGTTAATCCTGTGAAGTGCTTTGCCGTTATGTTCAATATTGTCTTTTTACACTTTTTTCTCTCTCTTTCTTCCTCCCTCCCTTTTTCCTTCTTTCCTCCCACCCCTTTTCCCCTGTTGGAAGTCATATTTGGATGTGGATAGCCTTCCCCACTCTGTCCATTCCTCTCAGCCTTTCTCTCCTGGTTCCCATCTCTGAGCCTGTGCATGCTGCATTTTGGGAAATTAATAGAGGTATGTCTTCCACTCTACTTGTCCTCTGTTTATGTATTAGTATATCCAAACTTTAATTGATCCCATCCATTTAAAATTAAATTTAATTAATAAGATGTTTCATTTTGGAAGTTTTATATTAAATATGCCTGATCTTTTGGATAGTCTTATTTTTTTATACAATTACTCAAAGAAATTTATTTTTTTAAACTTAATAAACACAACTATTTTGTATTCTTTCAAAATATAATGTCATTGGGTATATGATTCTTCTGTTTGTTTATTTTTCCCTGATAACATTCACTCACTGTCTGATTTTACTGTTTCTATTTATTAAATCGAGAGTTTGTGTTTGTTGGAATCCTATGAAATCACAGGGCACAGTTGTGAGGAGCGATGCACTCAGAGGACGTGTTTGCCTCAGCGGGGTACCTGGGAGTGGCGTCGGCTGAGACCGATGCCAACAGCTGTGTTCGCTTCCCATTCCCAGCGGCTCCTCCTATTTTAGTCCCAGGATCCCCAGCAAAGGACCTCCTGGGATCCTGGATGCAGGATATTTTCTTCCCCATCCACTTTTCCCATGAGGATGCAGCATCCGTGTAAGGGTCCCAGCGGCAGGTCCCCACCTGGGGCCAATCCCACGCATTCGCACAACTCAGCTCCAGATCCCTGAGCTAGAAGATACCTTTGAGGCCGCACGGACATGAGCACCCACTCACTGGGTTTGTGCTGTCAGGATTTCCTGGACTTCTGTTTAAGCATCAGAATACACTTAAAAGGTTAATTTAAATCGGCTTCAGCCTTTCAAACTGCGTACAGTAGGCGGTTTTCCAGGGTCGGTGACCCACCATGTGGCAAAAGCGGAAGCCCGTCTTTTGCATCTTAGAGACGTCTTTGCCACAATTCTTCCATGTTCACTCTCTGTGCTGTCAGCAGTGCAGGGACCGTGACAAAGCTGTGACTCCCTGAGCCCAGTCCAGGGCCCTCTCCAGGGAATGATTTTGGAATATGAGCATTCTCTCATTCCTATGTCTTTGCACCACACAGCCAGTCCACACACCAGCTATGGTAGACATCACCCTACTTTACCATGCTGAAAACCTGAAACTCAGAGTTTTAAGTGACTTACCTGCGATCACGCAGCTCATAACTGGCTTGCTGACATCTGGGATTTTTTTCAGGAGACTGCGACAGCTTTCCAGAGGCCCTGCTTCATGTGCAGAGCCCTGTCCGTGTCCGGGCAATGGGGTGTATTTATTTTACTACCTGAGATGGTACACGGTGAATTGCAGGCGTTAGGTTTACAGCCCCAAGGGCTGTTCATTCCCCAGCACTTTTAAAGCAGAGCTGCTAGTGCGTTTGCCTTCAGAGGAAAAGTTCTTAGAAACTTCTTGAAAAGTTTTTGCAGGCTTTGATGGAGGAATAAAATTTGATGAGCGGCGCAGGGCAGTTAAAATGGGCCGTCGTATTCAATGACTTTGACCAGAGGACTGGCAACCGCTGCTTCTTCATTTCCTCTGGGTCTCCTCTCAATACCACCGTCTCGGCTACCTTCCCTGACGTCCTGTCTGAAGCAGCGATCCCGCCTCGGCCTGGCGCTCCCCACGCCGTTGACCGCCTTTATTCCTTCCGCAGCTCGCACCCGCACCGACCCGCCGTGTGCTCCGTAGTCCCCCGGAATGCCAGCGCCCTCGCTCCAGAGACCTCAGCAGGTGGCTCCTCCAAGGACTGCCAGCGCTGAGACCGAAGTCGGGACCGGAGTGCGTGTGTAATACAGAGTTTAATGGACAAATGACGGTGGTACAATTTATGAGTACGTGGCCTGCTGTTTTCACTATTTCAATTGAGATTTGTCCTGCCCTTCCGAGGCACACGAGGGAGAAGTCAGGGACGGGTGTGCACATTCAGCCAGGAAGTGGCAGAGCAAGTTCCTGCTTCCGCGGCAGCCACGCCTCTCTGATGCCAGCTGCGGGGTGAGGTGACGCTCCTGGTGCGCACTCCTGACAGTCTGCGACTCTGCGCCGCTGGGAAACTGTCTGCGTGAGGCGCGGGCGTCCAGGCCAGCGTTCGGGCGCCTACGAGCGCCAGGCTTAACAAGCACAATGGTGGCCACACTAACGGGGACAGTTGACCTGCTGTGTAATTGGGGGTGGTCTGTGGTGCGGGGACAGCTGCGCGTTCAGGCAGGATTCTCCTGGTGGTTCTGCTGGTTCATCACGGCGTGGCCTTGAGTGACAAGCCAAGTTTCCCTGCCTAAAGTGTCTTCTCCGTAATCTCCCAGGCGGTTTTCACTCTGAGTTACTGTGGGCGTCAGCCACACACTGCCCTGCCAGCGCCCTGGTCAAGACAGCCTCAGTTGCCCAAGGGCCTGAGCAAAGCACCACGCAATGAACATGCAAAAGAATTTCTCAGGTTGGTTATTCATTCTGGGCAATAGAACAGAATAAACACTTTTGCAAGATTTGGTTTTAAGAGTACTATGGGAATTCAAAACTGTCAAAATAATAAACCAAAATATATCAGTATTCCTTACTTGCTCTCACTCTCGAAAATCCACATTTAACCTTCTAGGTTTTCTCACAACACGAGTCATCTAAAATTCCCAGCTGGAGAAGGCACTGAGGAGCGTGTCTGAGGATGAGTGGAAGCACACGTGCTCACACACTTGCGTGTCCGCACGCGCTCACACACACGTACGCATGTGTATGCTCCATGGGGTGTTGGTTTGGAGCCATGTGGTGTGTGACGAGAGATCAGAAAGAATTATGGGTTGGAATCTGGGAGGGGGGGCGACCACTGTTTTATGCATTTCAGCATTTGTCACGAGGATGTCCTTATGGTGAGTGCACACACCCCGCTGGGCCCCACGTTCTCGGTATTTGAATATCATTCGCAAGTGTATGAGACTGTCTGGAAATGCTCATCTCCCTGCTTGTTCTGAAGATTTCTTCTCCCTGGAGCTGTTATCCGTGTAGCCAGTCCTGGGGCTGAGGCTCGAGCAGTGCTGCACTGTGTTCGGGGAGGCAGGACTGTTATGGAGGTGGGCGGTCTCCGTGGCGCTCTCCCACGTGCGGAAGCACCTGGCCACGCCAGGAAACGCCAAACCGGTGGTTTTCAAAAATTTCACACCGAGTACAGCTTTTGTCACGTCTTTCCTATTAATCTTATGCTTTAAAATAAAATGGGTCTGACAGAATCTGAATTTATTGAGTGTGATTTGACAAGTTCCCTATATTTTCTTGGTCTAAGTCATTGTCCTCCCGGCTGAGCCTTGTGCCTCCAACACTCGAGCTGCTCGTCCTCTGTTCCGACTGTTGGTGAAATGTCGGCTGCCTGGACCTTCTGTGGCCCATAGTTCATCCTGGCATCCTCAGGGCCGGGGGTACCACACCTGGCTGCTATGTGTGTTCAAACACATGCACAAAACTGGGGTCCGGCACAGACTGGGAGCTAACAAACCTGTGAGATAAACAAGGTTGGCCACTTTTAGTTGAGAAACTTCAGCTCCGGTAAATAACACCAATGATGTGATTAGAGGACATCACTATTTCTTAAGGAAACACACAAAAATCCTAAACACCCTAAAATCCTTAAATGTGGGTGCTTACCTCCTTCCTCCTTTTGCACGCCGGCATGCCGGCGAGAACCCAGCGTGGTGAGCCCGAGCTCCGGCTCTGAAGCCGCGGGGAAATCGTCCTCCCTCCGCACGACCCCTCCTATCGTGTCTCCCTGTGCTTGCGGCCCTTCACGTTCAGGTCAGGACGAATGCGGCCAGATTTCAGATGGACTAGGGTGGGATGTGCTCCCTCAGTTTGTGTGTCTGGGGACACACAGGAAGGAAATTGGAAGAGGAGCCCAGGAACAAGTGTTTTCCGGTTGAGTCAGAGATGCTCGTGGGCGGAGGTTCCAGTCCAGGGAGGTTACCCAAGGCAGGGAGATGATGTACGAATCCAGAACATCGTCATAAACATGGATGGAAAAGTGGATGGGGTCAGTCATCCTTTCAGTGGGAAAATTTGACTGTCTGAACGATGTTGGGGTACTATTATTTATACGTTTGTCCCTGGAGAAAGATTTCATCTTCCCCAAAGCACACCATCTCTGATGCTTGTGTTGCTCTGCGTCAAGTATTAATGTGAGGTGCTTTATTCGTTCACACAACATTCCTAAGAAACCATTTTATAGCAAATTCCAATCCATATGTATTTGGGGGATACAGACGACAGTTTTCCTTGGCATCACGGAAACATGGCATTAGTTGGCAACAGAGACCTCTGGGGTCTGGGCCACTCTGGGCAGGCGGTTGTTCTAGGCATGAGCCTGGACTGATGGTGGTCTCGGGGAGGGGGGCTCTACTGGCAATTGTTGAGAACAGGGAACAGTGGCCCAAACCGAGGGTGGAGAGCCAGGCAGAAGTGTGGAAGACAGGGCATGTTCTCTACCTGCCAGGTACTAAAATACATATTTTGTTACTGGAAGTCTATTGTGCAGAAAGAGCTCCAATATTGTATTTCACTGATTGGTGTGCAGGGACTGAATATAATATTCGTGTGTGTGTGTGAGTGTGTGTGCATGTGCACACTTATGTGTCTGCATGCTTGAAATTTCGCATTGCTATTCACAGGCACACACACATACCCAAAGCAAAAACTCGTATGGGTCAAATGATTTGTGTTGTTTACAGCCGTGTTTACAATGCGCAGGATTTATGCCTAAGGTCTGTTTGCTTTGCTGCAGTATTAGTCCCTGGGGTTGCTGAGGAAACAAGCTTACTCAAGGAAATGGAGACAGGGAGGAAGGGGGAGGGACAGAATGGATGGCGGGGACACGCGGAGGGAGGGGCTCAGGCAGGGCTGCGCGAGTTCCAGCCCAGAGGCCCAGGCAGTGCTTTTTCCGTGACTGCACCCCCTGAGGCCTGGCTCCCACGCAGGGACCTTGAAGTGGAGCACCCCTCCCAGTGCCCGGGGACTGTCATTTCCCCGGTGACTAAGGAGCATGTGCTGCCAGGTGCCCTTTGTCGGGATGTTGAGGGGCCAGTGGGAAAGCAGTGTGGGGATCGAGCCCCCCCACCAGCCCCTGTCTATGTCACATGCCCAGTCGTTCCTACTCTTGTCCAAAACCCTGGCACAGGTGACAGCTGGTGGTCACTGCAGCAGGGCAGCCCAGGGGTGTGGGAGGGACGAGCTGGGACAGGCAGGGTCAGCCGTGAGGGGCACCGTTCACTCACTCGGCCAGTCACCGACTGACACCTACTTGGCATTCACTGTTTACCAAGAAGACATCGTTACTTGTTAGGGTTTCCAAAAACAGGTAAAGCGATACCCCCATCTGCATCTTCTAAAGGAGGTAGGGAAGCTTCCCATCTAGGAGCAGAACTGCTCCCTGTTGCAATGGGGAGCTGGCTCTCTCCTTGGTGGTGGTTGTTTGAAAATTGACTCTGGCATAAAATTGACATAGTTGATCTAAGTGAGAGGGGACATTTCTTTCTTTCTTTATAAAATGGGAAGTGAGAGCCAATGGGCCTAGAAGTCTCTTCCACATCTAAGATATGGTGACCCCACAGCTCTGTGGTCTGCACTTGGCATCATTCCCTTTATGACTGCCTCCCCGGGATGGTGCCAAGGGGGGGTGGAAGTTGCTCCCCTAGTTCATTCATCCTTCCATTTGTCCACCCATGTGTCCATCCACCCATTGATCCATCCATCCATCCACTCACCCATCCATCCATTTATCCATCCATCCATCCATCCACTCACCCATCCATCCATCCATCCATCCATCCACCCATCTATCCATCCATCCATCCATCCAACCATCCATCCATCCATCCATCCACCCATCTATCCATCCATCCACTCACTCACCCATCTATCCATCCATCCATCCACCCATCCATCCACTCACTTACCCATCCATCCATCCATCCATCCACACATCTATCCATGCATCCATCCATCCATCCATCCATCCACTCACTTAC
>CAUYSK010002405.1:0-22022 GCA_963575035.1 Avahi laniger | reverse complement strand
CGCCTCGGCCTCCCAGAGTGCTAGGATTACAGGAGTGAGCCACCGTGCCAGGCCTATTTTTTATTTTTAAATTTTTTTTTATTTTAACCAATCAGTGACAGGGTCAAGTTTTAGGCCAAATCTTTCTGGCTTCAAAACCTGTTTTGGGGAACATTGAGGTGAAGGCCGAGAACAGAGGAAACAGTAGAACCCAGCCTATGTGATTGCAGTCAAATTTAGGCCAAAGTGTCTTAGAGCAATACTGTTTTAAAGTTTAACTTCTTAATATGAAATAAAGAAATGAAACAAAAAAGAAAAGAAAAGAAAGCTGGAGTAGCTATATTAATTTCAGACAAGGAAGACTCCAAAGTAAGGAAAGTTATCAGGGATAAAGAGAGGCATCATGTAATGATAAATGAGTCAATTCTCAAAGAAGACATAAAAATCATTAATCCATATGCTCCTATCAATAGAGCATCAAACTAGGTAAGCCAAAAATTGATAGAACTGTAAGGAGAAATAGATGAATCCACTGTTATAATTGGAGGCTTCAACACCTCTCTATCAGAAATGGACTGATTTAGCAGGCAGAAAATTAATAAGAAGACAGTTAAAGTCAACAATGCCATCGAGCAAATGGATACAATTAACATTTATAAACTACTTTATCCAACAATAACAGGATACACATTTTGCTCAAGCTCATGTAGAACATCTTCCAAGATAAACCACATTCTGGGTCACAAAACACACCTTAAGTGAAATCATACAATGTCTGCTTTCAGATTACCATAGGATTAAACTAGAAATCAATAACAGAAAGATAAATGAAAAAAATCCCAAAATATACAAAAGCTAAATAACATACTTCTAAATAAAACACAAGTTGAAGAATAAATCTCAAGGGAAGCAGCTAGATGAAAATGAAAACACCAAAGTTTATGGGATGCAGCAAAACTGCTTAAAGAGAAATTTTTAGCATTGAAATCATATATTAAAAAAGAAAAAAGATCTAAAATTAATAATCTAAGCTTTCACCTAGGACACTAGGTAAAAAAGAGTAAACTATTTTTGTGAGAGGTGAAAGGTGTGGATCCTGATTCAGTTTTCTACATGTGGCTATCTAGTTTGCCCAGCAGAGGGTGAAGCATTTTGTTCTATGTAATATATTAATAGCTCATCCCACAGGTTATAAGTGATTGGGCCCATATGTACATGCAGCTACAACCAAGGAAATCAAAATTTTTGCCCCCTGGAATTTTTATTTCAGACTGAGATTAATTAATGTGTGGCTTATAGCATGTAAACTCAGTAGCTGTGTGCATAGCCATGTTCATCTATGAGATCAGGGACCAGAGAATAGCTATTCACAGAACAGTGAGTAATGGAACTGACTTGTAGAAAGAAACAGAGATAAGAAATTAAAAGTGAAATTACTTTGGATTACTGGTGACTTTTTTGTTAGTTTCAGTCTTTCTAAAGGCCTGACATTTATATTCCGTGATACAGCGGCTTAACTATATATATCACAATACATTGACTCTTCCTTCAATGAAGGTGAGAAGAACATCTCTTTGATCCTATATATATATTAAATTCATAAGGAAATACCTTTAGAACCTGTTCTGTTACTCTCAGATTCCTTACCCTGACCAATGATAGTGATCAGGGATTGTGTAAGAAGACATTTGATGATGGACTTGAAGAACAGCTTTCTTTGTAGATAGCCATGCTGTGTTGTAACACTAATCTATCTTTTGTGAGGAAAATTGGGATAACAGGAACTTTGAGCTCAATTCTGGAGAGGGGGACTTCAAGGGGACCGTATGAAAAGCTTCGGAATATAAAATTTGTTGTTTGCTACCATTGGAAGGTAAAAAGGAAGGTTCTTAGCTTATGTCTGATAAAGCTTAATCTATAGCAAATCTAGAAGGGTAGAGTTTTTAATGTTTTTCTAGTTATGGTAAATGGTACAATGACCTCCTCCCCACTGCCCAAAGATGTCCACATCCTAATCTCTCAAACCTGTGTACTTATTATGTTACATGACAAAAGAGAATTAAGGTTGCAGATGCAATTAAGGTTAATAATCAGGTGATCTTGAGATGGAGAAATTACCCTGATTTATCCTAGTGGGCCCAATCTCATGACCTTAGTCCTTAAGAGTGGAAGAGGAACAGACAGAAGAGAGGATCAGAGAGATGTGATGTGAAGCAGACTTGATCTGCTGTGGTTTGTTTTGAAGATGGAGGAGGAGGCCACAAGCCAATGAATGTGGGCAGACTCTAGAAGCTGGAAAAGGCAAGAAAACAGATTTTCCCACAGGCTTTCAGAAAAGAAACTTGACTGGGTTAACGGATGACCAGATAGCTGGCAAAACATTATTTCTAGGTGTATCAGTGAGGTTGTTTATGGAAGAGACCAATTTTTCAATCAGTAGACTGAGTAAAGAAGATACTCCCTCACAAGTGTGAACAGGAATCATCCATTCTATTGAATGCCTGGGTGGAACAAAAGGCCATAGGAAGGGCAAATGCTCTCTGTCTCCTCAGGCTGAGACATCCGTCTTCTGCCCTTTGACACTGGAGCTCCAAGTTCTTGGGTCTTCAGACTTAGGAGTTAAAGCAATCTCTCCACCCCTCAAGTCATCATGCCTTAGGCCTCAGACTGAGAATTACTCCATTGACTCTCCTGGCTCTCAGGACTTCAGATTCAAACTGAATTACGCCATGAGCTTTCCTGGGTCTCCAGATTGCAGACAGTATATTGAGGGACTTCTCAGCCTCCATAATCATGTGAGCCAATTCTCATAATAATTCTTCTCTCATAAATGTCTATACATATCCTATTGGTTCTGTTTCTCTGGAACAGAGAATCTGACTAACACACTGGGCAACATGTGAGAAAGCCTAGAGGTAGAAAAGAACTTGGCCCTTTCTTGAAATTGAAAAAAGGCCAGTGGTCTGAAGCAAAGCTTTAGTTAAACAGAATTAAACAATGATAACTGCAGACTAAATGAGCAGATTTAAAATTTGGTTTATATTTGTTTAATTGTTGCTTGAAATAAAATTTCTCCACAAAATTAATAAGAATCATCAATCAAAAAATCTCATTTTCACAATGAATTATGTATATTATAAAAAAAATCATTTCCATTGTCCTCCATTTATTTATTTGGAAAAACAGCATGACTATTTTGTCCCATAAGTGACCAAATGACAGCCATAATGGCAACTGTTTCAGCTGCAGACCTAAAGCCCTCCTCAGCCTAAACAATCATTAGGTGGTTCACTTAATAAATTCACTCCTAATGTACTCATTCATCTGGTCAGATTTAGTTAATAGTTAACAAACTAAACTAACCTTGTCATTGTCATTGTTGGTTATGAGTTAAATCAATTGTGTCGATACATAATATGTGAACACTTGTAAATATAATTGGATGTGTATAACTCAAAATTTCACTAAGTAACCAGTCATATCCTTTTACCCATTTGGAATTTGATATTTGTTGCATATTTTAGAAGCTTTCTCTATTTGATTATATTTAAACATGGTACATAATTCATAATCAAAATTAGAACATTCCTCACAAATTTTGGGAAGGGAAATGAATTATCAGTAGTAGTCTATTGTTTACATGGGCAATTTTGCACATTTATATTTAGAATGTCTTTCAATGAATTATTATAAATAAAATTAATTAATTCCTGATATCTACTAATGTTTAATACATCAAAATATTAAATTACATGTAACTTTTTCCATTATTATAATAAGAATTTATAACAGATATTATAAGTGACATTAACTAAATAAAATTATAAGCAATTATTATCCTAATAAACTATAAGCAATACATAAGTTTATAAAACTCAATTTTACTTAATAATGATCCATTTAAATAAATATGATTACAACCCTCTAACCCTGATTTCCAACAATAATAGGAGATATTAAAAGTGGAAGACTTAATCCATCTGGTTCATAGAGAATATTAAGAATTTAACAGATTTTTAAAAATAACTGTTCTTCAAATTTATTTTATAGAAATCACTGAGATTTAAAATAAAAACAAAAAGGCAGATCCTAAAGTGATATTGCAAAAAGAATAATATGTGTTATAGAGAATATTAAGTTTCCTTCCCTTATATTAAAGAGGAACAGGGGCATATAAGAATGGGATTGTTTTTATATTTACTAGAAGAGCACACTCTTGGTTAAAGATGATGTTGAAATACAATTTCATTTTTCCAAAGTGACACCCATAAAATCTGTTGCCCAATGCATTCCTAGTTATTAAAAATTTCCGGAAGAATCTATATTTTAAGATACTGGAATAATATATGTTGCTGTATATTTGGGTTCAGTGGTCTTTTACAAATTTGTCCTCCAGGAATACTGCAGCCTTATGTTCCAGCAAGAAATATAAAGCATTTGCTTAACAAGAATATGGGTTGGCAAAAAATCCTTCAAATGGAACATTTTAATTAGGATCTCACAATGAGAAAAACTAAAAGATTTTTTTTAAGGAAAAGAAGGACTTGTATTTTTTCTGTCTTTACAAAAAAAAAAAAAGAAGAAGAAGAAAAAACCAACCAAGAAATAAAAAAAGTAAAATCCAGACACTTGGGAGGTAGGGCAAACCTGGTTTTAAATTATATCCACTTTGATGACAGCAAATTCTTCCAAAAGCATGCATATATAAAGATATAAGTTACTTTAATGTTTTGCATCAATTTAACAGGTTTAGCATGAATTATTTTCATAAAGTATACTTAAATATTATAATCAATTGAAAAATAGCGACAGAGGAATTCTATATGGTGTTTTTCACACTTTTTTGTCCTATTTATGTGTGAAAAATTATGTCTTTCCACTGCAAATAGATCAAGAAAAAATATTAAGTACTTTTGACAAGGGGATAGGAACAAAAATTGAATTGAGAGTGGAAGGCAAAACAAAATATGAAAGTCCACATGGTACATTCTCCAACAATTTAGGCCACCAATTCTCTTCCCAGACCCCCAGTGTTCCCACAGTGACATTTTAGGTTGAATATCTGAGAACAAATCATACCTTCCAAACCTCCCTGCTTTTGCATATACATTTCCCTGTACCAAAGATGTACCTACACATACCACATGTAATATATCCACATACACATAATAGACCATATGTCATTCAAAACCCAGCTCAGCTAATAGATCGCTCCTCGTACCTGGTTTTCTCTGGAATTCTCCCTCATTCCCGAGTCTAATGCCTGTCTCTGGCTAGGTGTTCCTCTAAGGTTTATTCAGCTCATTTGTGAGTAGAGGTTACAAATGTCTATGCATGAGTCAGATTAGCCTTGTCAAACTTTATATTTGGACCAGAGGTGATTTTTTTTTCAAACTGGTCCAATATTTTTAAATTATATAATTTGCCATAAAATTCTGGATTTTCAGATTTGCTGGAGGAGAAAAAATGATCTGGCATTTTTACATGGCAAAAATCCCCGAAAATGGAACAACTCCTATGCAATAGGCAGGAACTGTTGGGTTCACCACCCTCCCTCTTATTTCCTCCATTCTGGGTCTGTGTGCTCTGACGTGGTGTTATATATGCATTGTGTGTGTGTGTATGTGCATTTGTGTGTGTTTATCACAGAGGTCTATTTCTCTGTACCTAGCCTGCTCATCTTACTTATTTTTGTCATCCTAGCCTGTATATTACTTGGCTTCAATATCTCTAGCCTGTGGGAACATAAACACAGATAATTTAAATGCATATATTATTTATTATTACCATTATCTTTACTATTGCAGCCAATTTTAACCATGGCTTCTTCATTTCCTTTATTAAAACTCACTTTCAATGCTTCTAAAAATACCTATTTATCTTCAAAAATCCCCTCCCTGCTGTTCTTCTTCTGTTTAATGTGTTAAACATGTAATGACTAAAAAAGAGACTGTCAGAAATAAAGCTACTGATAATTCTCAATCTGGATAATTAACCCATAAATAAATAAATTAGTTTAAACAATGTCCTGTGTTCTTATCTTCCTTCCAGATAATTGGCTCCCTGCCCAGGATTAAAAACAGAAGGCCCAGAGAAACACCAGAAGTTCTACCATAAGCTTCCGGAGTCGGCTGACAACCACACAGTCCTCTGGGAAGTCAGGACTCTGTGTAATTGCCTGAAACTCCTCCAGGCCTAACTAGGCTTGATTTCAGTGACTAGTGGTTCATTTGCTCAATCTGTCTGATAGCTCGCCACGGGAATACAGGCTTTTCATCACTTGTAAAATGAGAAACATCACATTTAAAAAAATGTAATCAAACTTTTTCCAGTCTCTGTAAAAGGTCCAGAAGGGAGCATGTGTTTCTGTTTAAACACTAATAAAAACAATAGCAAACATTACCAGATCATCTACAGTATGCCGAGGACTGAGGTGACATGCATGCCTTTTTTTGCACTATACCATTCAATTTTAAGCCAGGTTTTGTCCTTCATAGTTTTGTAGATAAGGGAGATGAATCTTAAATTACAGGGGAAATATATTGCCTAATATAATAGAATTTATAACTGAAATTCTGGGATGCAAACCTATATAGGTCTGATGCCAACCATGTACTGATTTTACTAAGCCATGCTGTGCCTTCTACGAAGTATTCAAGTCTGCTCATTCCTATTCTCTATAGGAGAGTGGGAACTTAGCTAATGAGCAAAACAGCCACAAATCCGTGGTTGAGGACAAATCTGAAAAGCAAAATCATACTGGAAAGCACCTGAGGATGTTTACCTGGGGAAGAGAAGAAAAAGACCTAATCACTGTTTTTGATTATTTGGAGGGTGAATCTAGTTGTTTGAAGACCTAAAGTACATGAAATTTATGAGAGAGGGGCTTTCTATGAAAAATAACAAAACATCACAAATGCAAAATTAGCCATGAAAGTGAATAAGAAACAATAAATGTCAAGTTTTTAGAAAGCTGATATATACTACACACATCAAAAAATCCTGAAAAAAATATTTATTAATTAACCAACTGGTGTACCTTTATAGCACTCTTTCTCCTACATTTTTGGTTGCATATTTTTTAATTTCCCCTTTAATCATCTTGTGACAATGATTTTGTAATATTTTCTATAGAGAGAATAGATAATGAGTTTTTTAAATTATGACTAAAATTTGTTTTTTATGAATTATATACTAGAAAATTCCCATTCAGTTTTACAACTCATCATTGCAAATGCCATACAGACTTTTAGGACTATTGGCAAATTAGGAAAATCTTCTATCAAGTTTCTTTCATTGATGAGCTGTCACAGATGAATTTAGTGTTTATAGTACTATTAGAATATCATACATTAAACACAGGAATTCTGATGAATTATGTTTTGTGCAATTGCTATCAAAAACAGAATAATATATATGGTATGTTTATAATTGTATATGCTCTATTACCTAGTACATTCCTGAGAACAGAAAACATTGGCTAGGGGAACTTCCACTTAATTTTACACATCTGATGATTACACAAATTTTAATAAACTAATTTCTAACTCCATATCAAAACCTCCACTACCCATATACTTCTGGTGTGAGACATCTTAGGATGTATTCATATTATGTATGGTATGACCTCTAGCCACATACCTATGTGTGGCAGAGTGAGTAGTAGCGAGTCTCTGGAATCCATTTCTATCTATCAGAATGGGTAGTAATAACTTAAAAATACACTAAAATTACTGTGAGCCACATAAATATACCCCACTAAACCTGAACTAAGTTAATTCCAAACTGAATCTCCCAGTTAGATCTACCCCAGTCTCTTCAACACCACTTAATATGAAGAGGATTGTAATGGAGAAATTGGGGTGGGAAGAGACAGTTGTCCTAATTCATTATGATCAAAATATCTTATTTTTGATAATCTGGAAAAAAAAGACTGCAGAACTGTTGCTGGGGCCCCTCACAGAGCCTTAGAAATGGCTCATGTACATGAGTATCTTGAAGTTTAAGCTTTATTAATTTCACAGTAAATCCACCTCTGTTGGAGGATTATTTTATAGATAAGGAATACTGAGTTCTGTGCTTTTC
This sequence comes from Avahi laniger, assembly GCA_963575035.1. NCBI lineage: Eukaryota > Metazoa > Chordata > Mammalia > Primates > Indriidae > Avahi > Avahi laniger. Next base: position 13,958 of record CAUYSK010002405.1, on the reverse strand, counting down.
TGTATAATGTGGGACTATACAGTTTGATGAAAAAATTATAGGGAAGAGTTTTCTGGTTCAGTTTTAGGAATAACTTACTAACAAGGAGAGGTGTCCAATGATATAATGGGCTGTGTCAAAAAGCTGTGAAACTCCATTCCTGCCAGTAGTTGAAAAGAAAATCTCTATGACATCTGGTAAGGTTACAATTGTGTATGAGAAGTCAGACCTAGAGTCCATGCATGACTCTCACATAGCTCTAAGTCACTATAATATTTTGTTTTAATACATTAGTTCCTTTTTGCTGGTCATTTATAAGAATTTTGATAGAAAAAAGAAAGTCAATATCAATAATAAATATCCAATAGAATAAAAAAATTTCTTTATTCAAAGAAATCCAAAATCATATGTCAAATTGCATTACTTCCTCTAACTTAGTGGTGCTTTTAAAAAAGAGAAACAAAAATAGCAAAAGTAAATTAAAAACAAAATCTTAAAATAAAAGCAAATGGAATGAAGCTACTCAGCTTGAAGCAAGGGGTCGAGGACCAAGAGCCTGGCTAAGTCCCCCCGCCTTCTCCTGCACCCTGCAATAACCCTGACAGACTTCAGCAGGAATTTAAGGTCCCGTGAAACTCATTGCTCTGTCCCATAAACCAAGGCCTCCTCTTGAGTTTGTACTATGTGAACTTCTATATCTAAGCCTTTTTACAGTCAACCTTAAAGCAAAGAGACTTTTGTGAAAGTTCTCACCGGGGCTTCTTAAACTGGGGCATGCAAATTCCAGGGTGTAGTCAGTGTGACAGGTAGAGCAACGGGATAGTAGGAACTGCAAGACAAAGGTGGCACAGCGTCCTGGTACATCTGTTTTACTTGATGCCAATTATATACATGCAATATCATTTTTATATTCAAATAAATACAACCAATGCAATGTAATATTTACAGAATGTTTTTAGATAAAATATATAATTTTTAAAAATCCAGGTGGCCCTAAGACAGTTGCTATTAGGAGCCCGAGGCCCCACACAAAGGTATGTGTTTCATTCATCTCAGCAGTTAGAGATATTTCAGGAAGAAGCCCTGCATTAAGTTAATAGGTTCAGAATTGGGCTTGGAAGCTAGACATACGGTTGCTAATCTCTGCTCCAGGAATGTCTGACCGTCTTAAAGTCAGAGGAAATGACACCTGTTCCCTCTCCCCCACCACCATTCCCAGCTGCAAAGCTGAAAATCAATCAAAGTGATTTTTATTAAACAACTTCAGAGTTCTTGGTATTTCAAAGGACACAATGGGGTAAAGATGTGTAACAGAGTGCACAGTCTGTGTCCTTTAAGAGCCTGCAACTCGATACTGACAACACAGACAAATCAATGACTAATCTGAAAGGGTTATCTGATGAAAGAAGCCCAGGGGGTTGCACTTTGAAGAACAAAATGCAATCATGAATTTTCTGTGGAATAAAGTTATCATAGAAATATATAGAGTTATTTTTATTATTGACAGTGAGCATGTAGCTATCCACAATTTGAAAACGAACAAGTTTTCTGATAAGACTATTTTAAAAATATTAAACACGGATGAGAGCTAGAAAATAATTCTAAAATGCTGATTGACAATGGAGGTAAACTGATAAACTGAGGGCTTATAAGAAGTTAAGCTATGCTTATAAAACTAAAACTCTAAATGCGTTACTCTAAGGAGAGTGATAAAAATATTTTTAATCCTGTTTAGAAAGTATTTGTTTTTAATTTTATTACTATGCAGTCCTGTCAATTTTTACTTTAAAGAGCTTTTGATAAGAATCACATCATCACATTTTTACATAAGGTATTTGCAGGGATATTTTGCTGAGTACCCTATAACAAAATAACCAACTCAGTACTTTGAAGACATTAAGATTGTGGGTGATTTTGACATGTTATTTGATTCCTGCGGGTTATCTAGTCACTTGATTTGTTTCCCTTTCTTTTGCCATATCCAAACACCCTAACACTTCCACCAAAGGAAATAAAAAAGAGCTAAACTCAATTTAGCTACTTTAAGGTTCTGCCTCTTGTGAAATGCCTAGTGACCAAAGGCATAGAATAAAATAATACCACCACATTTTGTATTATCCATGATAGTTTTCTCCTCAAATATGAAGAAGCTTGAGATATTCCAATATATGATTTGCTACCAGATAAGTTAATACCATGAGATCTGTGGCACAGGCACACCAACGTACTTCTAGTCATGAGAGTGGAAGAATAGGGACCACATATACTGGCCATCAAACTGGCATTGACTGATCAACGCTAAGGTGCTCATACAGTAGTAATATTCTTTGGGGGTAGGGGGATTGAGGGTGGGTAAACTCACAACTAACGGACACGGTGAGCATTGTAGAGGGGGAAAGGACACGTCTCAAATCATGGTTTGAATGTGGCAAAGTCGTAACGCGTAACCAAAATGTTTATACTCCCATAATATCCTGAAATAAAAAAGTGAAATAAAATAAAATACCAATTAAGAATAAATAAAAAAAAGGGTGGGCATTTAAGCAGTGATGGGGTCATAAGGTACTGCTCTCGTGAATGGATTAATTTATTCATGGATTAATGGATTAATGGGTTATAATGGGAATGGATTAGTTATCAGGAGAGTGGGTCTGTTATAAAAGCCAGTGGCATGCCCTTTTCTCACATATGATAATCTCTGCCATGTTATAATGTAGCAAGAAGGCCTTTACCACATGTGGCCTCTTGACTTTGGACTTCCCAGCCTCCAGAACTATAAGAAATAAATTTATTTTCTTCATAAATTAAAAAAAAAAAAGAAATTCCAGTGCTGTCTTGCGACAACAAGTATTATAAAGTGTAAAGAAAGAACTGTCAGGGCTAGGGGAAAAGAAGCTTGAATGAGATAAAATCAAGAAGGACCTGATAAAGAGTAGTTAGGAGGCCTGGAGGGTGACTCATGCCTGTAATCCTAGCACTTTGAGAGGCCGAGTCGGGAGGAATGCTTGAAGCCAGGAGTTTAGGACCAGCCTGAGCAAGAGTGAGACTCCCATCTCTACAAAAAGTAGAAAAATTAGCCAGGTGCAGTGGTGAGAGCCTGTAGTCCCAGCTACTCAGGAGGCTGAGGCAGGAGGATTGCTTAAGTCCAGGAGTTTGAGGTTGCTGTGAGCTATGAAGATGCCACTGCATTGTATCCCAGGTGACAGAGTAAGACCCCATCTCAAAAAAAACAAAAGACTAGTTAAGAATAAGAGAAAAAAAATTATATATATGCATATATATATATATAGAGAGAGAATATGTTATATGTGTATATATAGAAATTATATACATATATATTCAGGGTATATATATTCTCTCTATATATTATATATTGATTCCAAAGCTCCCCAAATAGCACAAGTCCATAAAAAATTCTTTGAGAAGGCATTAACAACATATTCTACATATGAAAAGAGATTTTATATTCTCTGTATCCATATGTATCTCTCTCTCTCCCTCTCTCCATATACACACACACACACACATATCTCTCTTGTAAGAAAGAGAGAAGAAGAAGGATGAGGAGGAGGAGAAGGAAGAGGCAGCAAAAGGACAGGGGAGGGGAGACAAAGGACAGAACAGATCTATCCCCATTTATGCACATCAACGAGGCACACACATGCTATGCAATCTGAAGGCATATATAATCATAATCTATGGGCATATATTTTTCCAATGAGTGGAATAATTAATAGGCCCAATGTTGTTGTTGTTCTAAATAATTTAGGGGTCTAAGTTTCTGTTACAGGCTGCATGCCGTATCATGTGTCCCCCAAAATTCATGTATAAAGTCCTAACCCCCAGTACCTCAGAATGTGACTGCATTTGGAAGTAAGGTATTTACCAAGGTTAAAATGAGGTCATCAGGGTGATCACTAATCCAATAAGAAGAATAAATTTGGACACAGACATGTACGGAAGGAAGATGATGTGAAGATACAGAGAGAATACAGCCATCCACAGGCCAAGGAGAGAGGCTTAGAACAGATTCTTCTCTCACAGTGCTCAGAAGGAACCGACCCTGCCAAAACCTGGATCTTAGACTTCTCACTCCAGAACCGTGAGAAAATAAATTTCTGTTGTTTAAGCCACCCAGTCCGTGGTAATTTGCTACAGCAGCTCTAGCAAACTAATGCATCATCTAAACTACATCTTTGCTAAATGGATGGTCACATACTTCTATAAAGAAGTGAGCCCAAGGATGCTGTAAAACTAGCACCAGGACTCTTAAAATAGTTTGTTTCCCCTCCAGCACATGAGCTAAAGAAAAATCAGTTTTGTATTTTTTATCTATTAATAACAAATTACATAAAACATCCAACATATGATAGAAATACATGTTATGAAATATCGTAGAGCATGCCTGACCTTGTTTTGGCCTGGATAATTATTGAAGTGGAATCAGTAATTTATCAAAGGCATAAAAAATTCTGAATAATGTACCCACAGACCACCTCTTCGTGAGCAACACAGCTTTGTAGTCAAAGTGCCAGGATGAATTAATTGCAAAATATACCTCTAAGTAATGAAAAGAGTCGGCCTGCTAAGTGGAATAATTATATGTAAACCAATTACATTTTGGAAGATATCTGCCAAAAATAATAACTTTTGTTTCATGGTAGTTGATATTAAATAATTATAGTATTTAATCAAACATTATTAATTATTAGGGAAACTCCTAGACAAAAAGAAAAAAAAAGCATATCAACAGAGTATAGAAGAATACATATCTTTCATTTATTTATGGTAGATGAAAATACTTTTATCCTAATATGGTTCATTTTGAGCTGAAATTGACATCAAAATTTGCCTACACCAAACATATTTTCATTAAACTTCCATAAGAAATACCCATCATTATAATGCAGTATAACGCAGTATAATGTGATGAAGAAGCATTTGTCTGTGGAATAGGGTGCATATGTAATGCCTTACACATATTAGACATTAAATATCCATTGAAAAGATATCCAATATTATACACTTACATAAAAGTTTGAGAGCTTAAGTATCTATTATTTCTTTTTTAACTGTACTTTTCAAAAAATAAGGGTAGCTGGGCATGGTGGCATATTCCTATAATCTCACGTACTTGGGAGGCTGAAACAGGAGGATCCCTTCAGCCCACAGTCTACAGTGCACAATAATCATGCCATGAATAGCCACTGCACTCCAGCCTGGGCAACATAGTGAGACCCCATCTCTAAAGAACAACAATAACACCAATAAGAAAATGTAAGAGATAGTAACTATAGGTATATTTAAGTTACAGTTATCCATGGCTTAGTAACAGGAATATGTTCTGAGAAATGTATCATTGGGTGATTTCATTATTGTATAAACATCATAGAGTGTCCTTACACAAACCTAAATGGTATAACCTATTACACACCTACACTATATGGTATGGACTGCTGCTCCTACATTACAAACTTGTATAGTATGTTATTACACTGAATACTGTAGGTGAATGTAACACAATGGCAAATATTGGTGTATCTAAACATAGAAAAGATACAGTAAAATATGATATAACAGGTAAAAAATTGTACACTGACAGGGCACTTACCATGAATGAATCTTGCATAACTGGAAGTTGCTCTGGGTGAGTCAGTGAATGAAGGGTGAATAAATGTGAAGGATATTTCTGTACACCACTGTAGACTTTATGAATACTGCATACTTAGGCTGCACTAGTGTAGATTTTATTCAATACTGTATACTTAGGCTATGCTAAATTTATAAAACATATTTTTTTCAATAATGAATTAACCTTAGCTTAACTAACATACACAAACAGACACATTAGCCCAGGCCTGTGTAAGGTCAATATCACTGTCTTCTACCTCCACATCTTGACCCCCTGGAAGGTCTTCAGGGGCAGTAACATTCATGAAGCTGCCATCTCCTGTGGTAACAATGCTTGTTTGTGGAATACCTCCTGAAGGACCTGCCTGAGGCTGTTTTACAGTAAGCTTTTTTTTTTTTTTTAAAGTAGAAGGTATATACTCTAAAATAGTAATAAAAAATATAGTATACTAAATACATAAACGGGTAACATGGTCATCTATTATCATTACCAAGTATCATGTATAATTGTATGTGCTATATTTTTATACAACTGGCAGCACAGTAACTTTGTTTACATGAGCATCACCACAAGCACATGAGTAATATGTTGCAGTGTAATGCTACGACAGCTACGGTGTCACTAGGAGACAGGAATTTTTTAGCTCCATTATAATCTTATGGGACCACAGTTGTATATGTAGTCCATCATTGACCAAACGTCATGTGGTGCATGACTATATCTAGCTAGAAGATCCATACAGATAGACTCATGAAAATATGATTCAAGAAAATAAGCAATTTTATAAAGTTAGTAAGGAGGCTCAAGAAGTGTCAACTAACTTAAATAGTACTTATATATTATCTATTTACCATGAAGCAATTATCACATAATAAAAAGGTCAATCTATTTCCCAGAATACTTTTTTACAGTTATATATCATACCACTTCTTTGAGTATATAATACCATGAAAAAATTTTTGATAAATTGAGTCAATACAAATGCTTACCCCCAAATTCTTGACAACTTTACAAGCATTTGGTCACTGTAGAAAAGTCAACTGCTCTTTAAATCTTTTTATTATTCTATAACAAAGTGAAATTGGTGAAATTTGAACATATTGATACTTCTAGGAAGATATAGCCCTAGATTCTGGCCTGTGTTATTTGAGGTTACATCCTACTATGTTGTATGGAAATTTCACTGTCTGTATTTTTTTCTGTTACTTTAACATAATATGGTCCATTTTAACAGAAGCTGCTGCTACTGTATTCTAACAAGAAAAAAGAAAAATACAGTCTAGGACACTTCCAATGCATACAGAACCTGCACATACATCCCCAGGACTTTTTCTATATCTTACTGCATGTTGCCTATTTTATTTCCTATCTGCTTCAGGTTTACAACATAGGTTTCACCAGGTTTTTCTTTTTCAATTTATTTCTACACAAGAATATTTATTTACTAATCACTCAGCTTTTCAAAATTACTTGGATCCCATTAAGTAAAAAGTGCAATTGAGACAAAACAAAATTGATTACATAATTAGACAATATAGATGAGAAAAGGTTTACAGAAACCTGTGGTTCTGTAAATTATACTTTTAAATGTGACTTTAAAAAGGTTATTTCATACTACATAAGCTGAAATTTTCAAAGTTTAAATAGATTACATAAACACAGATAAGTATACACACATGCATACACATTTCGTCACCCCCAACATGCACATACACACACACCAGTTTTTTTCTTACTTTTTTTTTTGATAAATACTATTTTGTAAAGTTGATTGTAGAAGCTTTCTCTAAAGCAAATCTTATTTTGTCATCATCTTCCATTAAACAATCAGAGATGCTCCCTCTAGGGGAAAATAACCCACCATGTCAAAATGTGCAATGATAAGAGTATTAAAAGTAGTAGCCAGGTTCCTGAAAAGATAGACATTTCAGCATGCTCTATTTATTATGACTGGGAAATAAAGGTAGTTTCTCGTCTGATTTTCCTTTTGCAGCATTTTATCACCTCTATGATGTATTATTTATTGAATGTGACATCAAGTTCATCAATGGGAATTCCCATCTAGTTTCATAAATGGGAATATTCTAGAATTTTTTTAACTGTATTTTCAAGTCCACTGGAGAGTGGACTCCCGAGTTTTGCCTCCTTTTTCTCTTTTTTTCATTTGACCATTTGCATCAGGGCATATTGCGTTAGTAGAACTGAATAGCCATATGACACAATGTGAGGAAGTGTTTCATCAGATATAGGGAGGTCTTACTTAATAATTTTTTAAACTTTAATTTTCATATTGTAGAGAAGAAATGTATATTCTACTTTATTTCACAATCAACTCTTCACAGTAATTTTTTTCATGGCAAATGATATCTATATGAGGGAATTTTAATTTTACGTGTATATTTTTTAATACTTAAGAGATTTAAAATACCAAATTATTCATTTGTTACTGATAAATTTCCACAATTCTGAAAACACTGCAAATTTTAAGTAAATTATATTTATTTTTAAGAATAATGCACCAATATAAAAATTCAAAAACCACATACCTTTAGTGAACAAAATACAACATTCAGTGCCTTAAAGGAGATCACATATTAATTTTGGCCTTGTACTAGAAATAGATTCTATTGCTGCCACTGCATATTTTATGTACATATACAATATACATATAAAACAATGAAAATAAAAGTGATAAGCAAATAATAATTTTTTTAACTTTAAGGCTATATAGAAATAAAATACACTTTTTGAATTTTTTTAAAATAGAAAGTGTCTTTATGTAGATTGAATATCACTAATTACCTATACCCCTACAAAAAAGGAAACAAAAAATAAGACCAATATAAAAAAGAAGCCTGTGAAAGACAAGAGAAATAAAGAAAGAAATATATTAATCATTTTCCAGCCTGTTCTATTCATTTCTATTTCTAGTATTTGAAAAATTTATATAAACTTGTAAACCATAAATTCATGGAAGAAAGACTTGGTGAAGCTGTTAGCATGGCCACATGTCAAACAAGCAAATTACAAAAGAAAAATATGTACAAGGAAAAAGCAAAAAAGAAAAAGATTAGTTTAACAGAATTAAATTTTGCATCCAGTGAATGTCATATCTGACAAAATGGGTTAGCTATTATCCTTATGCTTCAACTTGGACACAGTTGAGTGCATTGTATGGGCATGAACCAGAACCTATTACTAACAAATTTAAGTCCTATCCAATGGAGTTATCAGTATTTTTTTCACTTCACTGTGCAAGTTCTGTACACATTTTTGTTAACTAGAAGTTGAAAATATCAAAGGCTAACTATTATAGTATTCATGAAGGAAAAAAAATTCTGGGCAGTAAAAATGCTGATGTAAGAGATAGACTTATTCAATTAAAGCAGCACTTCATAAAGTGCTAGTATGTGAGCTAATAAAATTTCAAATCTTCTAAAGCAGCGGTCTCCAACATTTTTGGCACCAGGGTCTGGATTCACAGAAGACAATTTTTCCATGATGGGGGGTAGGGGAATGGTTTGGATGATTCAAGCACATTACATTTAATGTGCAGTTTATTTCCATTATTATTACATTGTCACTTGCCACTCATTCACAGGGTTTTGATATGAGTCTTCAAGCAATTGAACAATTGATTTATTATGGTCTCTGTGCAGTCAAACTTCTCTGCTAATGATAATGTGTATTTGCAGCCACTCCCTAGCACTAGCATCACCACCTGAGCCCCACCTCAGATCATCAGATATTAAATTCTCATAAGAAATGTGCAACCTAGATCCCTCACATGTGCACTTTACAGTAGGCTTTGTGCTCCTATGAGAATCCAAAGCCACTGCTGATCTGACAGAAGGCTGAGTTTATGAGGTGATGTGAGCAATGGGGAGTGGCTGTAAATACAGATGAAGCTTCCTTCTTTTGCCTGCAGCTCATCTATTGCTGTGTGGCCCAGTTCTGTGGCCAGGGGTTGGGGACCACAGCTCTCTAGGCTGAAACACTAAAATACACAAACACATTCTTAATAAATGCTTATATCCATACTCTGGATTTAGAACATCCAAGCTCAATTTCAACTTGTTTTCATTTATTATCTTATAACTATGTCAAGTCACCTAAGCACTTTTGTGTCTGTTCCCCTAATCTATAAATGGGAACAATGATGTTTATCCTGCTTTGTTTACCAGATGAATATAAGGACCTAATAATCTTATCTGATCATATAACATCTGAGAAAATGCATTATAAAGTATAATAAAGAATAAAAGGAAAATGTAAATTAGCTGTTGTCAAATCAATGGAAAGATATTTGGATATACACGGCTTGAAAAAAATTAACACCATTCTGAAAGTTTTGTCAACATACAACCTGAGAAAATGAAGTACAATGGAAAGAAGAGGGCTCTGGAATCAGAAAATCCTAGCTGTGAATCCCATTTCAGGTAATTATTAACTGTACAATTGGACAAATTTCTATTTTGCTCTCCATAATATGGGAATAATAGTATTTTTCATATACAATTTGCCAGATAGTTAAATCTGTGGCACACTTCCCAGATTCCTCTTCAAGAAAGACTTGTTTTCCCAGCCTTCTGGATGGGCTGTTATCAAAAAGCCATCAGCTGTCACTCATTTCAGGGATTAGAGTCAGGGCAGAAAACCACTCAACCTAAGGTGATGTCTTGGGTGTTCACATGCATTGATTGATTCACACAGAAATAAAAAGGCTTGGCTCTGTTGGCCCAACTCTCAAGGGCCATTCAAACTCTGGATCTCCATGCGTTGTTAGCTGAGGCTGCCATTGGGATTGTGGAGCAGTTTGACTTTTCCCTTAGCCTAGTCCTACTTCTTTTTCTCCTTCTGTAAGTATTGATCCTAAGGGCACTCCTTAGCAAACATCCTGTATGCTAAATTCCATGTTAGAATCGGCTTCGTGAGGGGTCCAAACCTGTGACAAAGGATTAAAGATAACATATGAAAAGGGTCTAATAACTAATTCGTCATCCAATAAGTAAGTGAAGGCGTCTATGACTATCCACAATCATTTTAAACTGTAAACTTCCACAACAGTTATTAATAATAGTAGCTGCTGCAGAGGCAGAGAAGATACTAGCACGTAGTCAAGAACAAAGTTAGTTTGGTCATTTTATTATAGAATAATTCAGGCCCAATATAGATTAATAGAGAACTATGGAAGCCTCATGGATAATTTAGGCTAAAATATACTTTCACATAAAATGCCTACATAATTAAGATAGAATTTTTTCTTGTATAGTTTGGATTATCTCATATTTTCATTTTTTTTCAAATTGTGAATGTAATCTAAGATTAGATCTAAGATCTAAGAAAATTTTGTCATCTGGCTAATTTTTTCTATTTTTAGTAGAGATAGGCGGGGTCTCACTCTTGCTCAGGCTGGTCTCAAACTCCTGACCTCAAGCGATCCTCCCACCTCAGCCTCCCAGAGTGCTAGGATTATAGGCGTCAGCCGCCATGCTTGGTGAAGACGGCAAATTTTGATGAAATAGTTCATTGGGTTCTCCAATGGTGTTCACTAAGCAACAGTCTATATTCCACAGAGTTGATTATGCTTTTATAACAAAATGCCTAAGGAAAATTAGTGAATAAAGATTTTTTTTTAAATGGCACAATGGAGATTTCTCAAAATAGATTCAAGCTAATCCATATTAATTCCTAAAATGTTAACATGACATCTTACTACTGAAACAAGAAAAGACTTAATAGGTATCAGCAGTTAATAAGATAGCATTTAATAGTGCTAAAGGTTTATATTTTTATGCCAAGCTGTTCCAGGAAATACTGTACATCAATCAACAAGTCATATTTAGACGTGCTACACTCAAACAAACAAGCAAAAACAGCTAATCACCATAATTTTACAGCAACCTATTCTCTGAGATATATCTTTTTTCTTACTACTATCCAAAAAAGTAAAAGGGGAGATAGAAAGGATGTATTAATAAATCTATGAAATTCATGACATTCCTTAAATCTCATTTTGGCCAATCCTATATTCATTAATGGGTAGGAAACAGTCACTTAGTTTTTTACCTTTTCTAAATTTTCCCATTTGACAGCAAAATGATACCCAAACTATTAATAATTAGTAGTTGAAGAAGCTAACATTTATTAAGTCCTAATATGTGCCACTTGTTTTGCTATACAATTATTTAGATTATCACATTTCAACACTAACAAATATACTACGATGCAAGAACTCTGCTTATTCTCGTTTTACAGGAAGAAAAACTGAAAAAAATAGAAATAAATAATTACTTGTCCAAATGGCACAACCAGAATTTGAACCTCTCTTTTCTACAATTAAAGAATTTAGAATTTAAGCCAAATTATAGAAGAGCATAATATCTTATCTAATTTCTATAATATATAAATCTATGAATTACATTAACATGAACTAGTTTAAATATTAAAATTTTAAAAGAGTAAATCCTTCAGGAAATAGGAATATTTTAGAGTTCTCTAACCATATTCTTTTTACCCTGTGGATTTTAGAATTCTTTCTTTAAAAGGTTCTGGCATTCACGTATACATTTTCACCTTATTCCTTTATTTAGTCAAATTCAGTGTCCATGTCATAAGATTTCTGTACATTATATACAAAAGTTACATATACCATATTCTATAGGCCATTTATGAGATTTTCAAGGGTAATTATGGATGATAAGCATATTTCATTTCCTCTCCTATATTCCATAAGACTTAATCCCACTGTTTCCTATCCTGTATTTTATTTAAGGTACTTATTACAATCAGTAATTAAATATTTATTTTTGTGCCATTTATTTAATGTTTGTACCCACACTACAGTGTAAACTTCATGAAATCAGAAATCCTGTTGGTTTTGTTTACACTATATCCTTAACACTTGTACGAAGTAAAGGAATAATAATTATTTTGTTGAATGTAAGAGTAAAAATCAGAGAGGAAGAAGATACTCACATTATAACTTCTGTTAAAATTGGTGCCTGCACAACTGAGAATTCATTTTGTACATAATAAAGATCAATATGTATTATGATGCATTTTAAAAGAATATATCATATCTAACAGATATAGATATAGACTTTAATATTGAAAACTTACAAGAAAATTTTTAAGAAAAGTATAATCTCATCTTTGAAAATGCCAATTAAATATTTTTTAAATGTGGGCAAAAATATTCACAAATTAAATTATTCATTGGTAGCAAAGATATAAGCTTATAGAACTAATTTTAGCATTAACTTCTGAAACACAAATCATAATCCATTAACCAAATTAGAGATGTCACAGTAGAAGTACAATTTTTTGGTGGTCTCTTAAGCCATCTTTATAAAAATCTCATTAAATACATACTTCAAAAATTATATCAATTCCAAAAATGAATTATGTAATATACCACATTAGTGAGATAAAACTAAAATAATGTGATATTAATAAACATAGAAAACATATTTGAAAAAAATCCAGCAACCTTTCATGATATAATAAAAATGCTCAAAACACTAGGAATAAAAGAAAACTTTCTGAAACCAATAAAGGGCAGTTATGAATAAAACACAGCTAATATCATCTATGAATAAAGGAAAGCTAATGTCATACTTAATAGTAAAAAAAAATAAACTGAACGTTGCCTCCAAAGATCAGGAACAAGGAAAGGATGTCCACTCTTTTCACTTATGTTCAACATTGTATTGGAGGTGCTAGCCACAACAATTAGGCAAGAAAAAAAGTACATCCACATAGAAAAGGAAGAAGTAAAACTATTCCTATTTAGAGATGACATTATCTTGGAAAATCCTTAAGAATCCACTAAAGAACTATCATCAGCACTAATAAATGAATTCAGCAAGGTGGCAGGATACAAGACCAAATGTAAAAAAATCAATTATATCTCTAACATAACTAAAAATCAACTCTGAGAAAATGAAATTAAAGAAACTATTCCATTTAAAATAACATCAAAAATAGTTAAATACTGGCCGGGCGCCGTGGCTCACGCCTGTAATCCTAGCTCTCTGGGAGGCCGAGACGGGTAGATTGTTTGAGCTCAGGAGTTTGAAATCAGCCTGAGCAAGGGCGAGACCCCGTCTCTACAAAAAATAGAAAGAAATTAATTGGACAACTACAAATATACAGAAAAAAATTAGCCGGGCATGGTGGCGCATGCTTGTAGTCCCAGCTACTCGGGAGGCTGAGGCAGTAGGATCGCTTGAGCCCAGCAGTGTGAGGTTGCTGTGAGCTAGGGTAACAGAGTGAGACTCTGTCTCAAAAAAAAAAAAAAAAAAAAGTTAAATACTTAGGAATACTTTTTTCAAAAAAGTAAAAG
>CAUYSK010002404.1:0-31103 GCA_963575035.1 Avahi laniger | reverse complement strand
ATTTTATATGAGAGATTCTTACTCTACAACTCTGGGTGTTTATACCACATAAGTGCTAAGTTTATGAGAAGGCTATTCTGACCCTCTGATCCAGAGTACACCGGAAAAGAACTTTATATTTTTTTTTTTTTTTTTTTTGAGACAGAGTCTTGCTCTGTTGCCCGGGCTAGAGTGCCGTGGCGTCAGCCTAGCTCACAGCAACCTCAAACTCCTGGGCTCAAGCGATCCTTCTGCCTCAGCCTCCCAGGTAGGTGGGACTACAGGCATGCGCCACCATGCCTGGCTAATTTATATATATATATTTTTAGTTGTCCAGATCATTTCTTTCTATTTTTTTAGTAGACACGGGGTCTCGCTCTTGCTCAGGCTGGTCTCGAACTCCTGACCTTGAGCGATCCACCCGCCTTGGCCTCCCAGAGTGCTAGGATTACAGGCAAGAGCCACTGCGCCCGGCCAGAACTTTATATTTGAGTCAAATTTTTCATATCAGTGCTCTTGCCACTCATCAGAACTTGTAGCAAATATAGCACAATTGTCATAAAACAAATTGACAAATGGACTGGTTAAAAGTCAACGGCCAGCTGGAACCCTGGTGCACTGCCGGTGGGGATGTAAAACGGTCCAGCTGCTATGAAAATCGGTATGCTAATTCCTCAAAAAATTAAAAATTACCCTACGATCCAGCAATTCTACCTCCAGGCATATACCTGAAAGAACTGAAAGCAGGTACTCAGAGAGAGATTTGTAAACTCATGTTCATAGCAGCATTATTTCCAATAGTCCAAAGGTGGAAGCAACATAGGTGTCCATCAATAGAGGAATAAGCAAAATGTGGTATACCCACACACTGGAAAATTATTCAGCCTTAAAAAGGAAGGAAATTCTGGCACATGCTACAACATGGATGAACCCCGAGGATTATGCTAAGTGAAATATGCCAGTCACAAAAGGACAAATACTGTATGATTCCCCTCGTATGAGGTAGTCAAATTCATAAAGTCAGAAAGCAGACTGGGGGTTGCCAGGAGGTGTGGGAGGGGGGCAGGAGAGTTACTGTTTAAAGAGTATGGAGCCTCAGTTTTGCAAGATGAAATGAGTTCTGAAGATCGATTACACAACAGTATGAATGTACTTCATGACATGGAACGATAAACATAGAAATGGTCGATTTTGTGTTATATATACTTTCCCACTGTTAAAAAAAAACAAAAGAAGCCAACGATCTTTCCTACTCACCATGGCATCCATGAAAGGGAAGGCAGCAAGATACAGGAAGGCCCTTCTTGTCTTGTTGCCCACTGACTCATCCACATGGTGCAGTTTATTGATGATGTAGTAGCCTAAGTCGCTATAAGCTGCAAAGGGTCAAAAAACATACATGGAAATATTTAGAAAAATATATCTTTATATAATTTTTATTTCAAAAGCTTAATAACAATTTTAAATGTAACATTTGTTATAGAAAAATAAGAAAATTTAGATAAGCAAATAGAAGAAAATCATCTCTAGTCTCATCCCTCTATCCAGAGGGGGTCCTGGCTAATGGCCAAGTTCTTTTATGGTGTGTGTTTTAACATAAAAATGAGATCATATTATATATATTCTTTTATAAACCATGAAAATCTTTCCATGAAATGCCTCTACATTTTAATTCATTGAATTCCTTTTTGTAGGTTTACTTAGTATCAATTTATTTAATCTCCTCTCGTTGCATATTTAAGTCATTTCCATCATTTTGATATACAAAAATGCTTGGATAGGCTTGAAGCTACATGTTTACACATATTCTTAATTATTTACTAAGAGAAAATTTCTAGATGTTAACATGCCTTTTCAACAAAAATTTTGAAGCTTACTTTTCCACACTTTCCAGTCCTTTTATTTTATTTTTGGGGAGGGAGAGTAGCAACATCGGGTATAGTGCTGCACAGTGGAAAATGACATCCAGGAGGTGCTTTTGAAGTCCTTCCAACATGAGGATTTGTCACCAGTGTGTGTCTGGAACATGGCAGGCACTCAGGCAATAGGGCCGAATGAGTGCTTCTGTGCCCAACAGGTGTAAGGGAACACAGAGAAAGGGCTTCCTGATGCACAGCCGGGCATCCTGACAGGTGTCAGTAGCAAAGGTTAAATGAAATATTGAGCTGTTTTCTACCTCATTGATATAGGTTTAGATTATATATGAAAATAATAATTGTAGTGTTTTACACAGTGTTTGACAAGTGCTCTAACAGTAGGTGTTCCTGCTGCTTTCATTCTAACTACGGATGTCAATGTACTTAACTACAGAAGCTGCTTTGAAATCAGAAAGGAGCTAGAGTACAGAAAGAGTCTCACTTTAACTCAGCGGTCCCCAACCTTTTTGCCACCAGGGACCGGTTTCATGGAAGATAATTTTTCCACGGACCCAGGGTTGAGGGGCAGGTGGAGCTCAGGCGGTGACGCAAGCGATGGGGAGCGGCTGTAAATACAGACGAAGCTTCGCTCTTTCCTGCCGCTCACCGCCCGCTGTGCGGCCCAGTTCCGGTTCCTAAACTTCATGGGAGACAATTTTTCCATGGATGATTTGGGGTGGTGGCGAGGGGGGAGGCAGAGCTCACTCAGGTGGTGATGCATGGCCTGGTTCTTAAGAGCCCATGGACTGGTTGGGGCTGCAGCCCAGGGCGTGGGGACTGCAGCTTTATGAGGAATAATGAGAATCCTTCCAACATATCAAAGTTTGGGGACAACTTATTACCGTATTAACTCGTAAAAAGAAATAACCCTCCATCCTTTGTCAGGAAGTGTCTTGAATTATGGGAATTTGGGATCGGGTGAAGTCTTGGGGATGATAGCCAGGACACCAAAAAGCACAAACAGGAATCGCAGCAGGGGGGAGGTGCACGTGAGTGATTTCCAGGGGTAGGAGCCGGGATGGCTCATTTCCAGAGAGCAAGGTGGCGGGGGGCAAGTGCAGGAGGAAAGCTCCATTCCTCCCAGCATTCTTCCCAGGAGGGGCAGAGGTGAACAACTGAAAGGCCAGCTGCCAGGTGAGCAAAGGTGCCAGGTGGGGAGGTGGCAGGGTCAGAGCCAATAAGGCAGCACGAAAAGGGATCCAGGAGAGACGGTGTCCCGTGGCAGAGAGAGGGGGACCTGGAAAGATGGGCTTAGTTACGGCAGGGGACGTGGAAGGAAGGAGGCAGCTGCGATGTCCCTGCAGTTCGGATCAGAAGCCCCACGGAGATGAAAAGTGGATTAGAGGAGGCCTGCCTTGACCTGGGAAGGCAGGGAGGGAGAGCTCCGTTCTGATTTTGCAGCGCAGCAAGAACTGCATTCAGACATGAGCTAAGCTGGCTGACACACAAAGCCAGAGTGAAGATGTTGCTTAATCATACAAATGGTCTACTTGGGGCGCCGAACCGTGGAAATTCTGTCTCAAAGTTTATTGTTGCTGCTGCTGTTTATTTGCACATTTGTTTTTGACCAGTCAACAAATGTTCACTGTGCAGGGAGGTACAAGGAGACAGTGTCGACCCTGCCCACGCTGCTCACCCCTACCCCCAGCTGAGGCCACTGGCAATGACAACGGCAGCCACGCCGGGTGAGCAGAGCAATGCAATGCCAAGGGCAAGAGCACGGGACTGGCTATAAATAGCTCATGAGCTAAAATCCCCTGGGGTAAAGGTTATAGTCCATAAAGAACCCCAGCTGCGTGGACTTAACTGCAGTGGCTGGAGCTGGGACGGTGGAATTGGTGAAAGACTGAGATCTAGAAGGATGGTGTTATAAGCTCAACTATGTCCCCTCAAAACTCAGACATTGGATGTGACCCTATCTGGCAATAAAGTCACTGCAGATATATTAATAGTTAGGTGACATGAGGTCACCTGGGAGTCGGGGGGAGGGGCTCCCAATCCAATGTGACTGATATCCTTATAAAAGGAGAGATTCAGAGGTCGATGCACACAGGGAGAACGCCCCGCAAAGATGAAGGCAGAGAGTGGAGTGACGCCTCTAGGTGCCAAGGAACGCCCAAGATTCCCAAGCAAACCACCAGAAGCTGGGGCGAGGCCTGGGACAGGTTCTCTCATGGCATCTGAAGGGACCAACCCTGCCACCACGCTGATCTTGCATCTCCAGCCTCCAGAACCGGCAGACCATCAATTTCTGTTGCCGAAGCCACCCAGTTTGTGCTACTTTGTTAGGGAAGCCCCGGAAAACGGATAAAGGCAGCTTCTGAGAAAGGGAGAGAGAATTACTGCATGTTAAACTCTGGGGTAGTGGCAAGAACAGACGGACCATGTGAGTTTGCACAGTTGAGAGCAGAGCATGCGGTGTGCATGTAGTGCCCAGAAATACAGGATCAATGTAAGGAAGGTTCTCCACCCTGAGGGAGGACAGAAACTTATCTGAGGAAGGGAGCCCCTTTCAATTATCAGGCCCAGAAAGGCATTGCAGTGTGACAGCAGTCACATCCCACTACCCACCTTGAGCTACATAATTACTTTTTTTTTTTTTTTTTTTTTTGAGACAGAGTCTCACTCTGTTGCCTGGGCTAGAGTGCCGTGGCGTCAGCCTAGCTCACAGCAACCTCAGACTCCTGGGCTCAAGCGATCCTTCTGCCTCAGCCTCCCAGGTGGCTGGGACTACAGGCATGCGCCACCATGCCTGGCTAATTTTTTCTATTTTTAGTTGTTTGGCCAATTTCTTTCTATTTTTAGTAGAGACAGAGTCCTGCTCTTGCTCAGGCTGTTCTCGAACTCCTGAATTCAAGAAATCCGCCCGCCTCGGCCTCCCAGAGTGCTAGGATTACAGGTGTGAGCCACCTTGCCTAGCCTGTAATTACCTCTTGAAACTGTAGACTGACACCAGGTAGCCATAAAATGCCCTGTGCTGGACACCACAGCTCACGCCCTACAGTCCAGCAGTTGCGGCCAGTCACCAAGCAATGCTGTTTCTGTAAACCAGCGAGAATTCCTGCGGAACAGCTTTGCAGCATCCCCCTCCTTGTCTCCTTTTGCCTTTAGAAACCTGCTTGTAACAAAGGCTGAACGGAGCATTCCCCAAGGCAACTTGGAAGTGTGTCCCAGGCAGCTGTCCTCAGTCCTCAACTTTGGCCTGAATAAACTTGTTTTTTTTCCTCAGAGACGGGGTCTTGCAATGTCACCCAGGCCAAAGTCTGAAGTGCAGTGATGTGATCACAGCTCACTGCATCCTCGAACTCCTGGGCTCAAGTGATCCTCCTGCCTCGGCCTCCAGAGTAGCCGGGACTACAGGTGTAAGCACCAGGCCCTGAAATCTTTATATAAATTTTGCCTCAATTCTTCTCTTTAGGTTGACGACACCCTGTAAATTTAGCTACTTATTTGACTATTTTAACAAAAACATCAAAGGCAGTGCCTTTATGCACGGTAAGTGGAATAAACATGGAACGGGTGGAAGGACGGCCAGGGGTTCTCAGTCCTGTCTCCCTGGGATAAGCCCGGCCCAGCTTTCTGACTTCGCCAACCTGTGACCCCGCCCCGCGCCTTTTTCAGCGTGCAGGGCTCTTCCTGGCCCCCAGTTCCAGAGACCTCTGGGGCCCCGGCTGCTTTCACTTTTTTTTTTAACTTCTTTTCATTTTAGTCTCTTCCTCTTTCAGCTGCTAGAGGAGAAATTTGGAGGCCAGAGGGAAGAAGTTTTTTCTCCCAGATTTTCTTCCCTCTTTTTGCTCCTCCCCTACATGGCAGAAGAGTCTGATTATAACTACAGAGGCTTTTTCCACCCTGGGAGCTGTGAGTATAAAATCCCAGGAACGGTTTTCACCTACTCTCTCCCACCCTGATCCCTCCCTCCTGTGCCCCTGAGCTATTTCTAGCTAAAGCTGTTTGGGGGGAGGGTGATTTGTTTAAAGTGTTTTGCATGGAGTCCACAATTACCAGGCTAGCTGCCTTAGCAACATTTAGTAACCTTCAACTTCTATAAACTGCCTTACCAAGACTGCTTGGAAACAGCTTGTATTCCTTACGAAGAGAGAATGTCATATTAAAAAAAATTAAACAAGGCTTTTGAACGGATGTAAACAGATTTTATGACATTGCGAAAGCAAGAAGGCACAGACTTGACCAGCTGTAAGGTGGAAGCTTTGAGTCTTCCTAATACGGGGAAACAGAAAGGCCCTTCACATCCCCGGACCTCAGCCTGGATGACGGGCACTTTCTGGAAGGAGTAGTTCTCAAACTTGGTCATCCAGTAGTTATTAGCACTTGTTCCAAGCCATGAAATGTTAATATTAATCGAAATAAGTCTATATGCATATATTTCTCTACATCCAAGACACAAATTTGAGAACTCTTATTCTAATTCAAATTCCCTAGTTCTCAATGCTTAAAAGTCTTACAGGTAGTATTTGTTGACCCACAGTAACCTGCTTACAAGGCTTTTCATGGGAGCAGGTAACTTCACGCGGTGCTTCTAGTGTATTCCTTCCAAAGTATGTGTTTACATGGTTGACGGGCCATATTTACATCACCTTGACAAATATGCACTGAATGACCTGTATGCATCAGGTACAGCTGTGAAGGGGACAGTTTCCTACACGAGGGCTGGGACGTGGACATATAAATAATATAACTCATCTATGATCGGTACCGGGCAACATTTGTCCAGAAAATATAGGGATGGGAAATGTAAACATTGCCTAGGCCTTGAAGAGATACAGAAACCCATGTATAATGTAATTAAAGTAAATACAAAATGTTACCACAAGAACAAAAATTCTCTCTCATTAGTATTAAAACTTGGTAGAGCGGAGGGGTCATAATAATTTATTGCAGGATATTTGCTTCTTTCTAGAGAATATGTCTTATTCACGTCTGAAAACCCAGGATCTAGCCTGGTGTTTAAACATATTAATGATGAATGTTAACTGAATAAATGCTTAAATCCACAATCCCCGAAGTGCTGACTGGGGTAGACTGATAGCAAAAATGTCCCCAATTCTTCCCTCTTCCTTCTATCGCCACTCTTTGTCATGTGACTTTGCAGCTCCTCCTGTCAAATGCTGGGGTCTCTTTCCCTCCCCCTTGAACCCGGGCTGCCCTGTGACCCGTGTTGCTCAGCAGTGTGCAGGGGAGGCGATGCTGCGCTGGTTCTGGTTCTTGGCCTCAAGAAGCCGTGTGTGCGTCTTCTTTTCTCAGTTGGAGCATGGCTATGGCCACCTAGAAAAGTCCAGGCAACCCTGCTGGAAACCCTGCTGCACGAGAGACCGTGTGCAAGAGAGCTCAGCTCTCCCTGCGGACACCATCCAGCCCAGCCTGCGCTCAGCTGACAGCCCCCCAGGGAGCCCACCCGGACGGCAGAGCCACCTCCTAACCCTTGGCTGACCCCGGAGGCACAATGCTAGCCAAGTCCAAAAGAACCCCCCACCTCCACCCCGCAATCTGGCAAACAAAATTAAATGCTTGTGTTTTGAGCTACTAAGTCCTGGAGTGGTTTTTTACATAGCCATAAGTTGTGAGACTATACTGAAATTGTTCATTCCTAGCACCCTAGCTGGTTTAAATTATGTCAAATTGTATCCATTCACCCTTTACACAGCTGATTAATAATCCATAAGTAATGGAAAGATTTGAAAAAAGTCTGGTGAACAGAACCAGTCTCGAAACTACTCCAATTGCTCACTGCAGGGGCACAGGAACCTGCAAAAGTTTTGCTCCCCTGAGTTCTGCCAGCTGTTCAGGTTGCTTCAGAACATGGTTACAGGTTACCATGGAGAAAAAATGTGTAAAATGTGTAAAGAAAGCTAAAATCCACAGCAATGGTTTGGACATCTCTGTGAACTGGGAGGTCAGGCAATACTCATGCAGGTGTATGGAGTATTCGCCCAATTTCCATGCAGGTGAAATTAATTTGGAGCCAAATGGAACCAAATACAAGGTCAGCAAGCTTTCCTCTTCTGTAGATTCCTTAAGAGGGAGAAACAGGATAACACCTGCACTGCAACCACTGGCCTGAATTAAGGTGTGGTGGCAGCAAACCCCGTGCGCTGCAGTTTGCAAAAACAGCATCTCATAGGTGAGTCCACGACAGAAGTCCTGGCTACAGTTAAGCTAAGAAAGGGACACTTAACTGGCAGGTGCCCAACAAGGGCCAAGAGAGATTCCCAGGGCTCCTGCAATTTGTGTATCTTGAACCAGGCTTTGGGTGTGCACAGAGTAGACAGTAACACGTGGGCCAGGGGACCTTCTAGACTTCAAGTCTGTCAATCCAACACGATTCCAAGTGTCTGCTCATTTGGCTCCTTGCACAAGGCTTGGGTGGGTGGGAGGTGCTGCTGAGTACATTCTCTAGAGCCATCTTTCCCTCACAGTCTCCACCGAGCATTCCTGTGTGGTCAGTGGAATCCGCCCCAGCCTTGACCGGGGAAACTCTTGACCATGTGCAAACGTCTCAAAGATGGAACAATGCCTAGCTCGCCAGTGGGTGAGAAAAGAAAAAAAAAAATCGGGAAAAACATATGAAACACAAGGAAAATTCCTTAACTACAGCAAATGTAAGAAAAAGGACCTAGTAAAAGGTTCTTTACTGGGCAAACACAAGAAGGGATGGCACTACCAAAGAGCTTTCAGTGCTCTCTGACTTAAGCCTATTTCAATCACACTCCCATGACCTGGTAACGGATGCTTGGAGAGGTTAGTAAAGGTGAGAAGCTACACCTGCCACTGATTTTTCACAGCTGGAGATGTTCGCATTTGAAATCTCTTCTAAGTAAAGAAGATCCTCCTCCAAGGATTGGCAAATTATTAGTAGATGCTGAAAAGCATGAAGTGTTGAACTTCATCCAGACTGGGAGAAAAAAATCTAAGAGAAGATCATGCCAGGATCACTTTAGATGGCTATAGCAAAATGTTAACTTAGAGTACAGTGTCCAATTCTCTATCAAAGGTAAGGAAAAATTAGAAAGGATTGTGCTGAAATGGAGCTCATCCTTTCAGAGACAGTTAAGAAATGCCACAGTCCAGTGGTCCCCAACCTTTTTGGCAACAAGGACAGTAATCATGAAAGACAATTTTTCCACAGACCAGGGAAGGGGGACAGATAGTTTCGGGATGATTCAAGAGCATTACATTTATTGTGCACTTTATTTCTATTATTATTACAGTGTAATATATAATGAAATATTTATATAACTCACCATAGGTTGGGGACCCCTGACCCAGTCCACGAGGCCTATCCTAATGCCCCCAAAAAGAGTCTCTTCCTACTCTATGCTCTCACATATTCTTATATAAATGCCATTGAAAAATTATTAATTAGAAGAATTTGATAAAAAGAAATAAATTAATTAAGGTGATGGGGAACCGGCACCTAAAGAAATGTGTAAGGCAATTAGCCTAGTTTTTCCTTGACAAAAGAGTACAGACAAATTCAATGTAAGCCTAGCCAAGCATGGTGATTTTGTAATATGCATTGTACGCACTCACTCTAGGCCCCACCCAGGAGCTGTGCACGCAGGGAATATATGCTCATTTCAGTATCGGCCCAAGCAAATATACTTAGGAAGGCTGCTTGATATCATATTAATATAATGGCTTCTCACATCAAATACCTCTGGAGTATTTGCTTTTTTGCTTTATCTATGTCACTGTTTCCCTTCCACAAAGCACAGTTACCCAAGAGCTGATTGTTAACAGCTGAGATGTAAGTAGCTGTTTTCAGCATCACTGATAAGTGAAAACGGTTTAAGTGTCTAACGTAGGTGACACATACAGCGGAGACCGACACTGGGAGGGAAACGATGCAGGAAAATGGTGGTAAGAATCGTTGGGGAATGGAGAGCGAGCACCGTCCCATCACGGAGCCTGTGGTCAAGATTACGGGAAACAGGCAGAAGAGATCTGGAACAGAAGAGGTTACAGGACTACTGAGAAAGGAAGGAGGCAGGAAGGTGAGCAGAGACACATGACGCAGCAGATGGCAGAAAGCAAGGCAGCGATTGAAGAGTTAGGCAGAAAATGGAAGGGCAGCCAACAAACCAGAAAAGGGCAAATCATTCAAAGTTGAGTTTTAAGTGTTCAAAAGAAACTGATAAGTGCTTCTTAGCAATTGTGGAAAACATTTTTTTGGTGGAAGAAAAAATGCTATAATTATAAAAATATCAAAAGTGATAAAATGATTAAATATATCTGTGACATAGAACCATTTTGGTTTAAATTTAAAATTTCATGATTCTATTTTATAATTGAAAAACTTAGATTTGCTTGGAAAATGACATTGATTTATTTCAATGACCACATTTTTCTCCTGACAATTTCAATAAGACAGTATGTTCAGCTTTTCTCTTCCATAATTATCGTCCGCTGGTAAACCAGCTGTTAGTCCTAAAGTCTCACCCAACCACGGCTGAACAGAGAATGTGAGTTTATTTACCTATTTAGAAATGCTCCTTATTTAAAATATACATGGCATTTTTTTTCAAACACTGTACATATAATACCATCTTTTAAAAGGGCCCAGATCAAATCTAGCTGCAGAAATTTTCCACAAAAACGGGTACACATGCAAACACTCAGTCCACGGTTAGCCTTCAGGGCATAAATTCCAGGACAAAGGGCATCTCCTCTTCATCCCACGCCCTGAAGCTCTGAGCACAAATTAAATGATCAATATTAACGCTATGGCTGAATATTTCGCCCATTGGTAGACGTGCTCTCTTCCACACTGTTCCAAGTACGAAATTCAATGCCACATTAAAAAGGAAAACCACAAGCCTTACCTTCTTTATTTTTAGATTTGCAGTTATGTGAGTAAACATTAGCTGCACGAGAATACGCCGCAAATGGTTTGCGTTAATTGTCTCGGTCATTTACCCTTGACATTCATACTTCTAACCGGCAACAATTTTAAAGTACACAATGGGTTTATGAAGTGTCATTCACAGTGCTTTAAGCAACTGGCTTTGATAGATGTGCCATTCAATTTTTATGCCAGGAAAGCAAGGCTGTTTAAAGCCAAGAAGTTCTGAAACCATGCCCTTAAGGTTTTATTAATATCACCAAGATGGCAGTGGAAGTAGAACTCCAGCCATGAAGGAAAGTGCTTTTCCAAGGCTTGGTTAAACTGTAGACCAGTTGCTGTATGTATGAGATAGCTTTCTTGTTCTTCCATGAAAAGAATATTATGCCAAGAGTGTTTAGTCTTGTCTTTGAATAAAATACAATGAGGCCCTAGAACAATTACTTTAATAAATAAAACAAACTATTGTTTGTTTCACAGCTGATGAGCATTAATTCTAAATGACAATCATTCCATTTTTATTGTTAAGATTAAATGAGTCAGTACAACAATGCATGCATATCTCTAACAAAAGCACCTGCTATTTTATTGAGCTTACCAAATGCTATTCCTAGATATCATCACCTATTAATGAAATCACTCCATTTCTGACTTTGGGAATCAGGGACACAAAACTACAGCTTTCCAGAGAAAACACATTTTGTTTTCTTGGGCTAAGAACACAAACTCCATTCCTTCCATTCCCTGAAATTTTCATAATAAATATTTTGATAATCAGTGAAGAAAACAGTTATCCTAAAAAATACATTTAAGTCAATGAAAAGGAATACAAAACTGCCCAAGCTAGATACTTCAGTGGCGGTCAGCAGCCTTACCTATCAGTGTGTGGAAGACGGCAGCGATGGCCCCGGCCACCACCATGCACAGGACGGCTTTGGTCCTGTCTCGCTTGCTGTTCACAAACACCAGGCCCACATTTTTGAAGTCACTCATGGGACCCGTGAAGAACTTCATCAGGGAGTACGCCAGCCCGTAGCTGGCCAGCATTTCGACTGCATCTTCCTTGACAGCAGCTATGCCCCGGTTCAAGGCCTGAGAATGGGGAAAAGAACCCCACAAACAGCATTAGAAATGTCATCTCATCTCTGGGGAACCACACTTCTAAAATGAAACTCAGCAGATCATGTTTCTACAGAAACATTAAGTAGCTTATAGGGCAAATATCACTGTCATTTGATAAAGGTGATTGGTTTTCATTTTCATCTGCATTAGCTCTAGTTTGATCATCTTTTTGTGAAGGAGATACCTGTCTATTGGGGTTAAAGTAATAGAAAAAACCCAACAAGTATTTTATATTAGTATCAGAAAATAATCCTAAGAAGTTTTGGTTAAAAGTTGATTAAAAAAAGAACTAACATGTTAAATTTGTGGGCTGAATCTACACAACAGGAACAGGCATTGTGGAAATGAACCAACTAGTTGATACTGGGGAGGGAGATGTTCTTTTCCCTCTATAACCACGTCTCAGTGCTACCTTGGTATGTTCATTAAAGCTAATTTGAACAACACTAAATGAGCCAATGGGTGCTAGAAAGAGGAAAGGCTGAATACAACAAAAGAATTCAAAATAATCCTCAAACGCACTTAATATGTAAGAATCATGCTCTGTTACAACAAAACAAAGTAAACCCAGTCTACTGGGTTTCACTGAATCTGATACTATCGATTGTAAGATAACATTATTAGTTATATACCACCAAGAAAGAAAAAATGCTCCCAATTATATCTGCATGCTGGTGATTTTAAGATGTATTCAGATTTCAGAGATGCTAAAATATGGGGGTGGGGTCAGGTGTGCCTCAGAATCTGTGAAGTAAGGTATTTTACGTTACACTTAAAGTTGCTCCTTAGTTTCGAGGGCTGATCTAGGTTTGGTCTCTAAATTAATACAGTGTCAGCATACTCTCAGCACAAGCACAGGTAGAACTAATCAGCACAACCCAAGGGCTTCAGATTCTTTGCCTTTGTTTCATTCCTTGATGAGACACAGCTGACTGATACCATGAAAACGTACAGAGTTGAACATTCTTTGCAAAGAACAAAATGTAGTTATAGGAAAATACTGAAGTGTAAAAATGATTTTAGAGAAGCTTAGAATAAAAATTTATGATAGCTGTGGGAATTCATTTTTCTGACAAAGTTGGTGTTATATAAACTAGTTTCTGATAAATATTTCCAGTTGTATCTCTAATTCCCTTTTCCTTTCTTCCAAGAATAACTTGAAGACTTCCATAAGAACCTTCTTGGTCTCTGCTGTGCACACCTGCCGTGATGCCTTTCTTAGAAACAAATTTCCCTTACACCAAAGCTGATCGAATACCTTAATGCCCTAAAGCAAAATAAAAACCAAGAAGCTCCTTTATTAATAAATCCTCCTGTGTTTGACAGGATTATCTAGTCAGAGGGCTCCTGCTATGTGTCAAAACTTACCACTTGACAATTTACCGAATTAATTGCTTCCAGACTTCTGTAGTAGACGCTACACTGCTGGTTCCCCACCCAGATCCTCTCCTGGGAAGTGCACCCATCCCAGCTGCTGGGAGTTGGCCACTCATGGCTCACAGCTGCCTCTTCTCAGGGCGCAGCATCCCCAGCCCCTGTGCACTGGGGAAGCACACCCCACACTTCTATCAAACCTCCAGGCTGGTGGAGATGGGGTATAGAAGTTCAGCGCCCCTGCCTCCACGTGGGACGACTCAGGTATGATTCCTAGCCCAGGATTCCCCATGGGCTCGGAGGAAGCTCATCTCCAGTGGAGACCAACTCCTTGCTTCACTTTCCCACCGTTCAGCCTGCTTCCTCCCAAGCGCACGGCTTTGGCGTCTAGAGAACACAAGGTAGGACAGCTTCTACTTACTCGTCTTTCAGACATTGGGAGTAGTAAATAGTTTTTTCTTTTGCTTTCCTATCTGTCTCCAAATCCAGGATTGTGAATTGTTTACTTGTTTTTGTTGCTCAAATGTGTTAAAATTTAAATGATATATATTATTTAGCGCAAGTTTTGAAAGCACCTAGTAGGGCACCTAAATAACCGAGGACTTGACTTTATGTCTTCTTAGAAAAACTTTATTTTTTGCTAAAAAGACATCAGCCCTGGCTGAGGCACCCTCTGCAATGATTTCTATTTCCACCAACAATTCTTTGGTCCTAAAGCTAGTGCTCTGTAGGTGGGAAGAAAGACGGGCCCAGGTAATGATAGCTCTGTCAGCAAGACGGAGTGGGAAAGTTTCATTTAGCCCAACAATTACAGTAATCTGAGGAAAGAGCATGGGGTTTAGAGCCATGCACACTTGAGCTGGAATCTGCTTCTATCACTTAACTGCTGAGTGGCCTTGGCCAAGGTTTTTAATATTTACTCTCCCTGAAATAACCCAGCGATCTTAGACGGCATGTAGAGCGCGTGCGGGCAGCACGCCGTGGCTGGCCTAGAGGCATTTAAAGCAAGGACTTCTGTCGGTTTTGTTTACCGCAGTTATACCTACCACCATGGTGACATTGTAAGCACTTCAATATTTGTTGGATGAACAAATGAATTAGCTATTTTCTACCAAGAACTTTAATGTTCATACTAATTTTTATGAACTTAAATCACATTTTAACTGTAAGATATAATTGCTTGTAAGATATGCCATTGATTTAATGTTTTTAATGACCACACTAAATGTACACGTTATTTACAAAAGATCCTGATTCCAAGAAACATTAAAGTGCATGAAAAAAAGCTTCAGAATCGAGGACATGTGCTACATCCATGTTATTAGCCCTTTGTCATTCCCATGTTGCAAGTATTTCCCCGAATTTGTTCACTTCTTAGTTTCATGACACTCCTTGACAGACTATATAATGTTTCTAGTGTCCAATCATTTTATGGAGTTTCTTTCTATGCTTTTTAGATTTTCTATTTTTACCCCTCTCCCCCATAGGTAATTTTGTTCTAATGTATGCCTCCGTTTGCACACTTCTTAATCTTCCCGGAACTTATGAAGTAAGTTCTGAATTAATTTCCTCCCAGTAGTTTATTTCCTCAAACCACTTATTGAATAAACCATTCCTCTCCTGTTTGTGATGGTTTCTTACCATTCATTAAGTTCTCCTGTGCCCCTCAATCACCTGTTTGCTTCAGCTGTCTCTACTTGCTCACCCTGTTTTTCTTCACAGCATGTTCACTACCCGATATTGTATCGTATCTACTTGTAATTTCTTTTATGGCCTGTCTGCTTTACCTGAACGTAAGCGCCAAAGAGCAGAGACCTGTTTCTCTGCTACGTCCCCAGACTCATAGCATGGTAGGACTTTACATGACAAGTGATCGGTAAGTATTTGAAAGAATGAAGGAAAATGTATACAAGCAGTGTAAACACTTATTGTGATATGTACCGAAGAGAAAAAATACGGTAGTTTCCCTCCCTTATCCACGGATGTTCCAAGACCCCTGGGGATGCCTGAAACCATGGATAGTACCGAATCCTATATATACTACATTTTTTCTTAAACATACATACCTATGATGAAGTCTAATTTATAAATTAGGCACAGTAAGGGAGTAACAACAATAACTAATACTAAAATAGAATAATTATAACAATACACTGTAATAAAAGTTATGTGAATGTAGTCTCTCTTTCAAAATACTGTAATATTTTCAGACCGTGGTTTAACTGAAACTAAGGCAATACAACTGCAGATAAGGAGGGACAACTGTGTGCCAATGAGCTGGATGCTTTTCGGAGACGCTTATGGATAGACAAGGCAAACCCTATAAGGAGGTGACATTTGAGCTGGGACCTAAAGAACAAGAACGAGCCAGGTGTATGAAGAGCCAGAGGAAGGCTTGTTATTTTTACGGAACAGAAGGGAAGCCAGTAAGAGAGGGGTAGAAGGTGAGTTTGGAAAAGTGGGCAATGTTAAGCTCATTCCAGGTTGCGGTGAAGAACGTGTGCTGTGTTGCGAGAGCCGTGGAAAAAGCTGGGCAGGGGTGGGATGGAGGCTCATGTTGGCCACACAATGGAAGCAGACTGCGGAGAAAAGGGAGGCACAGGCCACGGAAAGTGGGGACCCAGGCTGGGGAGCAGTGGAGAGGGAGAAGCGCAGACAGACTAGAGAAGGAACATCAGTGGGTCTAGTGATGGACCACGCAGTGGGCAGGAGGAAGGGAAGAACCTGATGATGACTGCTGAGCTTCTGGCTTGAGCCCTGGCTTGAGCACTGTCACTATTTACTGGGGTGCAGAAGGGGGTGGGGAGGAAAAAGCAAGAGATCCATTGGGAGCCTCATGCTGGTTTGAGACAGCCGTTAGAATTCCAAGTAGTGAAGTCAAGTGAGATAGTTGCCTCCATGAGTCTGTGGATACACATTGGGAGGTTATCATTACATAGATAGTATTTGAAGCCAGGGGACTGAATGAGATCATCTAGAAAGGACAGAGAGAGAAAGGAAAGGAACCCAAGATTTGGCCCCATAGCACGTGGGGAATAAATATAAACATGCCAAGGATGTGGCAAGCCTTCTGTGTCATACTGGGGTTGTGACTATGCTGTAGCTCAGTGTTAATTAGCTAACGAGTATTCTCCTGGTAATGTCACTCCCAAATACTGCCACCTCTCTAACCAAGACCAGGAAGAAAGTCGCTGTGGCTGGTAGAGAAGAACAAGCTATGGTCGTGACATTCAGCTACAAAAGCGTCTGCAATGTCTTCAACAGAAATTGGGCCTGGAGGCAGAATTCTGGCCAAGACATTCATAAGCACAGAGGTTCACCTGCTGTTTAAAGGCAAGTTTCTAAATGTTCACAGGCCTTCCAAAGTAAAGACACTTTGCTTCAGATTAGGGCCAGATCTAACAGCACTCCAACAATTGTAAATACGGAGCTGCCCTTTAATCACAGCCTGGCTCCGGCCGCAGGTGCGTGGCACAGGGCCTTTCCTCACACTTCTCACCAGCGTTCTCTACGCCACGGGCACTCGGTAACACGGAACGTCTGACTTAAAAACATATCTGAGTCCAAAAACCATTGAGTGGGTTATACATGCCTGCATATCTCCCCGTATCTGCCAGGTTCATGCTGTTCTGCTGCCTGATTTTTTTTTTTCCACAGTAAGTTTGCAAAACCACAGGATATTAAAAAGTAAAAAATACAGCCTCCAAGGAAATGGTTACCAAATCCCACAGGTATGAACTGATCTCCCTGGTATGAGCCGTCTAGATCATTAAAGCTTAAAAGAGAGATTCCCAACATTTTTAAACCTCAGACCTAGAAACCAGAAATATCTCCACACTGTAGACTGAGATTCTTCAGGACAAGAGTCGCCAACCCAGCCCAATCCTCTAATCATTCGATGCCCATGTCAGCAACAAGCATTCCTTAGACGTGGGGACCCTGGGGGCCCAGGACTGAGCGGTGGGACTTCTCCTCGCCAGTGGGTCTGGTGTACAGCCTGCTCAGCCCATCTCCTGTCCGGGAAACCTGTGAGGCACTGATGAGCAGGCAGATGATTTTTTTCTGGGTTCGGTACAAAAGCTGAGTCAATGAGCTATGGCCATGGTGACAAGGTGGTACACTAGTCTGATTGCTCTGGGCCTCTGGATGAGAACGGTCCTTTCCCTTCCTCCCTGCAAGTTTCATCGTGGTTATAAGACCCTGGGCAAGACCCTGAGGTCTTGCTCAAACAGCACCTCCCTGCCTCTGCCCTCCACCCGAGAATGACCCTGCACAACCCCTGGCTGCTGATGTCTACCCACTGGCTGAAACTCCTGAGAATTCCAGAGTTGGACAAAAGGAGGTGGTGGGCGTGAGGGTGAGGGCACTGCAGCAGCGTTTTCCTTGGGTCCGCCCTACCCTTCCCGTTCTGCAGGTGGGGTGAGCATCCTCACCCTCCACGCCTGCTTCCAACCACCCATTCTCTGCTCTCCTGTAAACTCCCTGCTTCTTTGAGACACATACCATTTAGCCATAGTCTTCTCTAATCTCATCTCCCTTTAGAATCCCAAATAGGGAAGTCAAGTCCTTCTGGTCCCTTTGACTTTCCCTGGGGGTCCTGCAACTTGGCCCATAATCTCCCTAGCACCTTGACTCTAGGGGAAGGTGTTTTGATATCCATCTGGTCAACCCATGCGATGCCCTTTCAGTTCTCCAATCTCCTCCACATCAGTGACTTTCTCTACTCTGTTTCAAGCACCCATTCTTAATGGCCATGCCTTCACCCCATCACCCACAGTTATTCCACCTCTCTAAGTCCAGTTAAAAATCTCTGGCTGCAATCTTCTGCCCTTCCAGATCTCTCCATTTCTCCCACTTCTTTGGTTCTAAACTTCATCAAACTTGTCATTCTCTTGACTCTCCTTCGCACCTCCTGCCTTCACCCGCTGACCACTCCAGCCTACGCTTCATGGTCATCACTTAACCACACCTTGCCAATG
The DNA here is from genome assembly GCA_963575035.1 of Avahi laniger. Classification (NCBI taxonomy): domain Eukaryota; kingdom Metazoa; phylum Chordata; class Mammalia; order Primates; family Indriidae; genus Avahi; species Avahi laniger. The sequence goes on along the minus strand of CAUYSK010002404.1, from coordinate 12,873 downwards.
CCCACACCTCACTGTCTGCACTCTGTAAGCCTGGATTCATCTGCTCACCTGCCTTGTCTGTATCTGTAGACTTCTAGTTGGGTGTTGAGAGCTGCTGGAATCGAATACACAACCACACAGCCTGCTATCACCACACATGCGTGGTCACCAATCCCGACTGGACCGTTAGCTGCTCAGACATCCTCCTTCTTCATTCCCTTCTCTCGGGGAAGGCCCAGGAACCCTGAGAGAAGCTTCTCTCTTGCTCAGAGATAATCTCACCTCTTACTTCATCTAGCATAGCAAATCCATCAGGTAGAAACTAAATTTCTTGTTGCTTCTCTCTCTAAAAGAACAAAACTCAACCAAACACATCTGTCCCAAAGGCTTCCTCACCCCCTCTCTCCCGTGACAAAGGAAAGTCCAGTCTGCCCAGGGTGAGTCTGAGCCACCCATCTGGGCTCAAAATTCCATCCCTCGGATGTTTCAGGAGCCTGCTCAGATTCCCCAGCCGCCTCCCCCATCTGTCTGATCTTTGCTGCCTGAGGGGCTCCTTCCCAGCAACGTTTACAGGGGCATAAGTCTCTTCTATCCTGGCTCCATCTGTCCTCTGGTCATCAGCCTCTTCTCATCTTCCCTTCTCCGTGGGGTCCCAGGCCTCTTATTGACCACCCACATCACAGCCTGCTAACTACTATTTTTTTTTCTATTTCAGGATACTATGGGGGTACAGGGATTTTGGTTACAAGTAATGACTTTGCCTCACCCAAGAAAGGGTTAGAGGTGTGCCCTTCCCCCATACAGTGCGTACTGCATCCATTAGTTGTGAGTTTACCTACCCCTACCCTCCCAATATCCAATGAATATTACTACCGTGTGAGCATCTTAGCATTGATCAGTTAGTACCAATTTGATGGTGAGTACATGTGGTGTTTATCTTTCCATTCTTGTGATACCTCACTTCGAAGGATGGGCTCGAGCTCTATCCAGGATAATATAAGAGGTGCTAGATCACGATTGTTTTTTGTAATTGAGTAGTATTCCATGGTATACATATACCATATTTTATTAATCCACTCATGTAGTGTTGGGCTTATTTGTCACCAGTTTTCCTCCATTTACTTAGCACAGTGTCTGAAATTCAATACAAGAACGAACACATGTGTGTTAACTGTGATATAGAATTCATGTTTGGTCATTCATAAATCTCCCACCGGTAGATTTTAGTTTTATGGGTTAAAAAAATTTTTTTGGTAGAATCTATGAACTTAAAATCTGCAAAGTGATGACAAGAGCATTGCATACATTTGTGCAATTCTGAGATTTTCTCGATAGGTAGGGCTTCCACAGCTATTTCTGCCACACCACACCGAGCACCGGGCTGGCTGCTTAACTGCAGACACACATACAACGCAGCCTTGGGCCACAGGACTAGCCTCTTCAGTGTGGGCTAAAGTAAAGACTTTTTTCAAATCCCTTTTTTCACTTCCTTTGGTTGGATATCAGTTGGGATAGAGGACATGCTGTTCCATTACGGAGTCAAATCCTGGAACAGAATTTAGCTGTTGTAAGAAGGAAATTGGAACTTTACATTCAAAGCATTAGAGAGTCTCTTCTGACCAGACCCTGGAGAAGCTGAGAGAACCCAGCTAGGAGCTGAGTTTGCTGACAGAGGCATCTTTCATTCTGAAAGATGGGTGCTCGGAGGGGCAACAGGGCACTCGAGAGGTGGCCACGCAGTTCAGGGAGTGCCAAAGGCTTTCATGGCCACATGGAGAAAAAACGATCCTGCTCACATGGAGATGGCTTTTCAAATTCTTCCACAAAAAGGTGTCCAATTGGATACTGGTATTGTTCCCTAAAAGACCAAGAGATTATTATATGGAATGCTGAAAGTCTCATTTTGTTTTGTTTTGTTTTACTTTTTGTAGGCTGGATACTTCCTTCCCTTGCCTTATCCCAGATGAGAAAAACCCAGTGAGGTTTAGGGCTGGGTTAACATTTGGTTTTGCTCAGAAACAGCCCGGGCCTCCCTCTAATGCCTTAGATAAAAGACAACTCCTGTTTCTAAAGCTTCAGTGATCCCATTACATCTATGACGACATGAAGTAAACTGACCATTGCGGCGGTGACATAATAGTTTAAAAATCTGTCTTCAACCCTAAGTCCCCAGAAAATTTACAATTGTGGAAGTGTGGAAAAGTCAGGAGGACACATCCAGGCAGAGCTACCTGTGGGAACAGCTTCCTTCAGGGACATGGATAATCAGCAACTGTGCATTTCAATCCTCCCAAGGAGTCCCGGTTCCTGTAATTTTCCACTGTTATTGTTCTGTTTGAGTTTTCAAAAGTGGTTTGGGTTAAATTGGATCATTTGTCTTCCCGGTAGTTTTCCAGCCATGCTTTATTTTCTCAGGGATCTATAGGGCTCTAAGTGAGACGCCCTCACTGGGCTTGGCTGGAGCTCCAGCCAGGAACTTCACGCCCACGCACCAGGCTGCGGTCCGGCGGGAGCAGCAAAGGAAGCCGGTCGCGCCGGCAGTCACGCTCCTGCTCTGAGCGACGCTGTCCACAGTTAGTGCTTCCTGAAACCCCGAGACACACTGGTGCTTTCTGTCACCCCCACACCTGGAGAAGAGTTCCTATAAAGAAACTGCCAAACAGGTATGACGATGTTTGGCTGACTCGGGTTTCTGTCAGTTTCTTCACTATGTCAGGGGAAATAAAAAGCACTTTCCTATGTGACCTCTTAATCTGGAAATATGCTCCTTCTCTAAAGGGAATATTTTAGTGGCACAGGACCCTCTTCAGGCTCTCCTGATCTCTCAGTGAAACACGAAGTGGATTCACCAGCTCAATTTAACTTTAATTCAAGGTGGTGGAAGGCTTGACAGGGCAAGGACACTGCCAGGAAAAGTCTAGTGTACTTTAAAAAAGCCAAAGGCTTCCTGTGCCGGTTAAAAATACTTACTCCACACCGTGATCTCATATCTTTGCTGTCACTGAAATTCCCACATTGCCTACTGATTTTTTATACTTATAAAGATACAGGATTCCTAACTCAGGATTTTGCCCATTGTACTCCAGAGCTGAGTTTAAAATGCTTTTAAATTTAAAAACAACAATAATAACAAAAACGTCATAAGCAATAATCTGGAATAAAAGACTAACCCTGGGATCCTGGGAGTCTTTTTGCTGACTCTGTTCACTCTCTCCTTGCTTGGTAAAGGATTATTTTTCTTGGTTCCTCCAGCACCTTAACGCTGGCTGTGGATCTCTGAGCAACCCAGAACCTCTACTGCTTTTTCTGACTCAACTGTACCTGCACCACAAAGGTGTGTCATCTGTTGTCTTCTAGTGACATTTATAAATGCATTTATAAATGTACTAAGTGAAGAAAGAGTGAATGTTGATTTGCATTTGGACCTTATGAAATCCAGTGACCACGATAATGATGGCAGTGATCTTAGCAGAAGCATTTCCTAAATGCTTGCTCTGTGGCAGACACCATTCCGTAACAAGATCTTTACTTCTCCCGACAACTCTGTGAGGAGGGACATATTGTTATTTCTCAGCTTACCAGGGAGGAAACTGCTGTATGGAGAGGCTAAATCACTTGTCCAGGGTGGACACAGAGCTCAGAAGAGTCCAGAGAGCTTGGCCTCAGAGCTGGTGACCCTAACCCTCACTCTATGATACTAAAACCAAACCCTCCTTTCACTTTGAATTAGATATTATAGCTGGCATTAAATTCTGCCTAGTAGCAACATTTTAAACAGGATTAGCTATCAAATCAAAAATAACTTTTGGATAAAGACTATTTTTACGAAAAATTTCAAAGATTCTAAAGTAAAGGTTATTTTTTGTTTTTGTATAATTTTTTTTTTTTGAGACAGAGTCTCACTCTTTCGCCTGGGCTAGGGTGAGTGCCGTGGCATCAGCCTAGCTCACGGCAACCTCACACTCCTGGGCTCAAGCGATCCTTCTGCCTCAGCCTCCCGAGTAGCTGGGACTACAGGCATGCACCACCATGCCCGGCTAATTTTTTCTATACATTTTTAGTTTTCCAGATAATTTCTTTCCTTTTTTTTTTTTAGTAGAGACGAGGTCTCGCTCTTGCTCAGGCTGGTTTCAAACTCCTGAGCTCAAACAATCCGCCCGCCTCGGCCTCCAAGAGAGCTGGGATTACAGGCGTGAGCCACCGCGCCCGGCCGTAAAGGTTATTTTTTAAACAATGCTATGCCACAAGCATCCCAATGTAAACTTGGAGAATGAACTGTGACTGAAGACATAATCCTGAGCCATGCCAAGAAAATGAGGATAAAATAGGTTGATTACATTGTGCAATCAGCACCATGCAGCTTGAAGAGTTCAAAACCTCTAACTACAGCACCCCGCGGGCTGTTGTGCACAACTCGGGCACCTGCTCAGCTGTCACCAGTGCAGTGGGGACACCGCCAAGGCTCTGCGGTGGCCTTCTGAAGATGCAGACAAGAATCTCTAGGGCTCCTTCTGTATCCAGGATAATGCATCATCCCAGGATCGTTAACTTGTCCTGAGTTTTTATTCACTTTTCAGCTGTGGGGTTCAGTTAGGACTCACTGTTGATATTTATGCAACTGGTACACATCAAGTTTTATGAATGATTTCTAAGGGCCTGGGGCTTTTGATCTGATTGTGTGCTCTGATTGTTTTTAGGAGGTGAGTGAGAGACAGTTAAAAGTAGCCACTGAAGAAGGTAGCCCATCTGGTCTACCACCAGCCTCAGGGAGCCCAGTTTGTTGGGAATCAGCAACATTACCCCTAACCAGAAGGACAAGAGAAAACCCTGCAGCACACAGCAAGGGTTGTCACCGTTCTACACACACACACACACACACGGATGGGAATCCAACAAAATTCAAATAGACAAACTTAATTATGGCAAAGCTGTCTTGAGCGTTTGCTGTGCACAAGTAGGATTGCCATTGTCTCCCCGTCCCCCCAATGCTGTTATTGGCTTAAATTGTTAATTTATAGTATTCTAGATGAAGTAAAATATCTCACTTAATAAAGCCATTTAGAAAATTATATAAGAAAGAACAAAAGATATCATCGTGGCATGAGCAAATTAGCAAAGAGTCAAACTGTCATTAGTTGTAGCAGTGATTTAAGAATTATATATCCTGAATGTATTTGTCTTTACAACTATAACCATGCTTTGTGCCTAAGATTTTTCACCTAGAAAAGTGACATGATGAAGTAATAAGCTACAGAATAATGTGGATAAAATTAAAGTGTCATGAAAATTTCTAGACTAAAGATAGGAAAATGAATTCATTTTTATCACTTACTATTTCATATGTTATAACACGTGCGATCATAAATGCACATGCTGAGATTCACTCTGTAAACCCAGATTCACTGCATTCCAGACCTTTTATCTTTGAGAATCAGAGTGGTGTGAAGAGTGGTCTTGCTCCAGCCCTACCACCTGCACAGGTGAGGGGACTGAAGGGACCAGGGAAAGGAGACAGCTTTGTGCTCCACTTGGCCCGCAGGGCCCTGGGAGGATGCCACGGCATAAAGACACATTTGTTGATGAAGTATAATTCATTCAAGAAACATTTATGGATCACATGGAGAATGACAGCCTCTTAAATATGCAGCGCTGCAGAGTCTTGAACATGACTTTGCATGTTATCGAACTGGTTTTATCTAACAACTCTACAGCAACAGGTAAGAATGGAAAAGTCCCATGTTATAAGGAAACTGAGGCTCCAAGAGTCTGTGCCTTGACCCACATTCTTGATTAATACATGGTGCAGCCGAACAGAATCGAGGAGATGGTTGGCTGCCTGGTGCTCTTTCCTGGTCCCTTCGGCACCGGACAGAGCAGGGTGGCGCGGTGGGGGCAGGATAAGCACCGCTCCGCCATCATCAGGCAAGCAAAGCTGGGAAGGGGCGTGCATGTCCTCACACAGACATGGTCTATTACCTATGCAGACATCTAAGTATGAGAAATAATTATTACTAAAGGAGAGTTTTTGTTTTTGTTTTTTTTTAATGTCAAGGCTATTTAGTTTTGGGAACTGAGTGCCCTTTTAAAGAACATACGTTAGACTGTTGGAAGCTTTTCCCTGTGACCGGAGTAAGGAACAACATCACAGCATCTGATAACAGAGTGTTGTCATGCTCAACCTCTCCCCTGCAGTCTGGGCAAAGAAATCCTCCAGGTCAAGCAGCTTAATTAAGCTCCCGGGACTGAAGATTCCAGGGAGGTCCCCAAAGAAAAGGAAAGTATCTCAGTGACATGTCGCTCTTCTCTGCCTTCTCATTCTCACTTACCGAACATGGGAGAAAGAGACCCTGGAAGAGGCATCTGTCGAAGTTAGTACAACCCCAGTCAAGGCCCTAATGATCCAAAACTGGAAGATTTGTGATGCTGTCCCCAGTGGCAGCCGGACAGTGACCCAGCACCCTGACTGCAGAAAGGTCTACTGGTCATGCTCGTTCAGTGACTCTGGACACTGTGTTAAATCTTCTGCATGTGGGGGACTTGGGGCTTTCCTTAATTTCTGTTCATCTGACAGCGGAAGGCTGAGAGCAGACGGTGAAACGCCTCCCAAAAATGCCCACAGTCCTAATGGGGTTCTTTAAGCCTTTGCAAGTCCTGTGAGATTTCTGCTCAGAGACTTCAAAAAAGACTCATATAATTAAGTACAAGTACTAAATCTTACCAATTGAAATTGTTATTTTAAAGCATCACTTAGGAAAATATTAATATAAATGTATACATTAAGAGAATAACTCCCTTGGTCTTCTCTAATAAAACTCCTTATTATATATTTATTATTTAAAAGTAATGTACGTCAAGAAAAAACCCATTTTCTTTGTGTCTTATGAGAAGGACAAACTACTTATGAGACTGACAAAGTATTAGAACAACATTAAACTAACAAACTGCCCCTCTCCCACTATAAAAGAGACAAAACTATACAATTCTTGGGAATAAATTCAACAAGTGGTTCCTAAAGAAAACCAGAGCATTTTGTAGAAGTTCATCAGATGAGACCTGCATGAATGCAGAGGCAAACCACGTTCCGTGATGAGAAGACTTGTCGGAGATCTTTCTGAGTTCATTTGTAAATTTAATGGAGTTTTAGTCGGAATTCCAGTGATTTGGGTTTTCATTTGGACCAGGGAAAAGTGAGTTTTCAGTCCCCAGAGGAGAAAAACCAAGCAAAATGTGGGATACGGGAGTCTAGTGAGGGGCGCTCGCCTTCGCGGATACTAAACTAATGACTGAGAAGCAGCTCACAGACGAGGTGTTCGTGCAAAGAGGCTCTACCTCAACAACAGGGAAACCAAACGAGATTGCCATCAGATTAAAAAAATGACAGCTGATAAAATCTAGCGCTAGTGAAGATAAGGTGTAACGAGAAATGTCATGTAGTATTGGCAGGCACGTAAACTGCTATCATTTTGTGGAAAAAGAATATGTCAAGAGGTATTAAAAGTAAGTGTACCAACTTCTTAGTCCAGTAATCCTCCTTTAGAAATCTATTTAAACAAAAGTCCTAGTACACAATGACACGCTTAGCAAGATGTTCATTAAAGGGTTGTTTGTCATGGCACACAACTGCTGACAATCCGTCCACGACCATGGGAAAGGGGACATCCGGATAAGGGAATGTGACACACACATGAAGTAGAACTAAATGTACTGAACTAGAATGAAGCCCATGAAACAGTGTTAAGTAGAAGGAAGCTGCACCTCAAGCAACATAGTATATTCTCACTCTGGTTTTTTTTTTAAAAAACTCTCAAAAATGTGTAAATGTATTTGTATGAGCAGAGACACCGTTGGAGACTAACACATACCGATCTGCTGATACTGGTTATTTTAGGAGAGGTGGGATTGAGGGGGCATGGAGGGAGAAACTATTACTGTGACACACATCTGTATTGTTTTATTTATGACAAAGAGCAGATGTTACTTTTACAGTTTAAAATGAAAAAAAGCACCTTTATCAAAGCAAGGTAAATGAAATGCCTAGTTTCCCAGGGTGCAAAGCCAAGTAACCACCCCACAACGCAAAGGCTGATAAGTCATTGGTGTGCTTTTAGTGATCACCCGTGCTGTCTCTGAGCAGAATCATCCCCATTCATCTTGCTTGAAAAACATCATGATTTCCAACAGTTTTAAATGCAAGGCTAAATACCAGGAGCTGTGTGTTGGCCATAAGACAACCACAAAGCTCCAAAACCCACGTCTTTGGGCATGAGTGAGTCACCCTGTTTGACTGACTCTCCTGCTGCCACTGGTTTGAGCCCTTTGAGACCCATTCCCACCCCCCGTTTTTTTTTGACTTCCAGACCTAAATCATGATTTGTTTGCAAATAGGTAAAATAATTATAACAGTCCGATTAGAGCATTAAGGCATTTAACCCACTCTGGTGGGTCCTAGAAGGCTTCTTGGAGTCCTAGAAATTTACCAGGACTATCAGTGCAGCCCCTGTTAGAACTCTAGATTAGCAAACCCAATCTCTGAATTTCCTGGCTAGGCAAGCTGCTGAAATGCCAGCAGAATGCTTTCCTCTTCTGCCTCTCCTCTGAGAACAAGGTCCATTCCTCCCTCCCCCAGGAACCCTCTTCCAGCTGGTCTAAGCCACACCGTGGCTCCTATCTCAGGGATTACCATCACCATTTATTTAACCACAGATTTGCTTTGTTCACTCAAATATACTTAGCGTGCTGTGTGTGCCTGGCCCCATGCTCTTTGGGGAACACATGTACAGGATGGGGTGGCCAAACAGATTGTTATCTTTTTATGGTCACCACATCATGTACACTGGTAATAAAGAGCATGGGGCCAGGCAAACACCACCCTCGCTAAGAACATTTGGACATTTCTCTACATCCCTCACAAAGTTAGAATTAGGGGCTTGTATGTAATAGCTACTGACTAATGCCGTAAGGATTAGGGCACTTTCATGTGAGAAGGAGGACAGTCTCAAGGAGCAGAAGGTGAAAACATGGGGAGAAGACAGTAGAAAAGCAGAAAGAAATATACATAGAGTATCGCCAAAACAAAGGCTAAGACAGAGGCACAGTAGGGTGGCTACACAAGTCATACAGACGAGACAATAGCTAACAGATCAAAGAGAGTGGAAAACGAAACTTTAGCACAGAAGTATATGAATGTTCCCTAAGCAGCTGTGCAAAAAGAAAAAGTGCTTCCCGTGGCACAGTGTGACTTGGACTCTTCGAGTGTGACTACACCTAAACCTGTTTGGCACACACACAACAGCATTCATGGAAGAATGCAGGCCCTTCCAACTTCCATGTTAGAACTGCTTTTACCAAGTCTCACTCTTGAGCGTCCTTATGGCTTAAATGCATTTTTGGAAGCAAATTTAATATCCTTGTATCACATTTAGGTCCCATTCAATTACTCTAAACTCATGTCGTGCTTCCAGAGTGGTGGTGATTAAACAAACAAAAAAAAAAGGGTAAGCTCTTTTTCTAAGCTGTGTGCATCTAGAAATTTTCTTTAGTATTCAGCATTTTGGCTTGGTAACCTCTCCATAACACTAAGGAATAAACTAAAGTAAACATTTCTTCCTATTTTACTAAGAGTAAAAAGTTATTTGTTAACCTTCAAACTGGCCAAATGAAGATTTTTAAAACTGTCCTTTTAATATAAAACAGTGATAATTCTGGACTTTGAGTAGTACAGACATTCTTTTTGTGTGAAATTAACAACTGTGCCTGGTAGTTTAGTCTGCTTTAGAGTAAGCTGTGATATCTTTCAATTCCCCAATATAGAACATAACGCTTCTTTACAAGTTAAAATGCACTAAGATTCCCTCCCCTCGATCTTTCTAAAAGTACAGAGTAAAAATGTTTCTCCATAATTACTTATTTCTATGTGAAGATAAAAGTACACTAAACAGATAAAACATGACATAAACTATTACATGACCTAATTTTTAAACCTCTCAAACACACATGGAACTTAAGACTCTCGTCCCATATGACTGTGTTACATGTTTTCTTGGCTGGTGCAAAAAATTGAAGAATTCAAGGAGAAAAACACGGAACAGGGAAAAACAGGAAGTCCCAACTTTGAAAAACACTCAATCCACCTTCTATGCAAACCACAAAAAGATTCGACAAACTGAGTATTTGTTGACACTGGCTGTAATTTTTGAAAAGGGACAGAACCTTAAAATATATCTGGAATGAGACCCAAATCACTTATTCCCTGGTTCTTTCCTTATTTTTTTTGTAAAAATATATTTTAGAGGAACTGCTAAGTAGAAATCTAAAATTATTATATTCATCCCTGAATAGATTAAGAGAGTTGTATGGAGATCGGACTGTTTTCAAGGACCCTCCTACGTGTGTCCTGGGGTCTGTGCTGGGCATTGTCTCATGAGTTACCACATTTCCTTAATCCTCCTGAAAACAGTGAGGGAGGGAGTCTTAGCTCTTGTGAAAGATACAGACTGGAGCTCACAGGGAAAAATAATCTACCCAAGGTCATCAAGCTACTTATTGGCAGAACTGGGACCTTGGCCTTTAACCCAGCCAAGTAAGCTGGCAAGCACGTGGACCACCAGGTTTGTTTCTCCCCAGTTTCTCCACATATTAGCTGTGTTAAGATCTCTGAGATCCAGTGTCCTCAGTAACACAGGGATGCTCCTCCCAATCTGTCTCCTGTGGGACAGATTTTAGTGTTAACAGATTATGTACCAACGGAGGGAGACCACCAACTCTCTCCTTCTCCCTCAGTCAGAACACTGGAGATGCAGGGTTTGGAGGTGTGACTCCCTCACCTAAGCCAGAAACCCTGGCATAGGAGGGGCTCTACAGCCCCCTTGGGACTTCAGGATGCAGTTTCCATTCAGGGCAGCCTGAATATTAGTCCTGAAGACCTCTGGCACATCCAAAAATCTAGAATCGACTTGCTTTTAAGAATAGCCATAGTCATAGACACATGCAGGCCAAAAATTACTGCCTTGATCATTTGGGTCACACTCGTGTGGCCCCTTAATGTGGTCTGGAGGGCCGAGGGGAAGGGCCTTAACCCTGGACTGGACGGATGAGCTCCTCTTCCAGACGTGCCCGTGCTGACCCAAACCGACTGAGATTAATGACCCTCCAGTCAGCAGGCGGGTGAGGAAGAGCAAGAAGAACTGTGGTAGTCGCTCTGTGATTGCCGTAAAAATAGTGGGGAAGAAGGGTGGGAGCCATCATATGTGTCGATGTGGGAAATGAGATCTGTTCCTTGTCTGCCCCAGTACCCCTCTTCCCCACGTGAACCTCCCTGCGGTGGGGACAGCACCTCCTTCACCGCTGTATCCAGGCTGTCAATGAACACTGATGGAAGGAGAGAACGGTTTTGGGGTTTCAAGCTGAAAACACTCCCTGGGACTGACTGCCCATCGTTGGAGTTATATAAAATACAGCAATACTTAGTTACAACAAAGCCTAAAATAGAAGAGAGGTGGACATTCTTACCAAAGCTTAAAGAGGCCAGCGTGTGTTGGCAGAGCCGCGCTGCCTCGGTCTCAGTCTGCCTTCACCCTGACGTCTCAGGATTCTGGGTGTGACAGATGCCCATGGGGACACTGAGCGCTGCTGGAGACCCGGTGAGGACACACCTGTGTGCAGTGACAGTTCAGAGGATCCTCTCTCTCCTTACCATGCGTGGCTAGAGACCTAAACCTTAAATGTCCTTCACCCCTGGTGGCTCCGTCCAGCAGCGCACAGGAATTTGCCCAGTTCCCAGGGGTCGTGCCCGTGCAGAGCAGGCGGCAGGGTGAGGACTGCGGGAGTCAGAGGCAGTGAGACCACTGCACACGCAGGGCGCAGTTCCCTGGAGATGCACCAAGGGATCTGGGAAGAGGCTGAGTGACCAGGAGACGCACAGGGATGAGGAGGCAGTCAGCGGACAAGGGGCAGAGCAGCGGGACCAGGAGGTTCACAGGACTGGTGGCCACAAATCTCACTCCTGCTGTCCTCGCCTGTGCTGCCTCAGCTCCTCCTGCCCTGGACAAACCCAAGCCCAAGTGAGTTTGTCCTGGAAGTTTGCAAGTGACACCCAGTGGCCCAGCTAGCTGGAGGGCCTCAGGAGGGCAGCGAGTGAGGCCCTGGCAGGAGCGGCTTCCTGCCCCATCGGCCCTCTCTCGTGGGGCAGTCGGTCTGCTCCCTCTGCTTTTGCTATCAGTGCATTTCTGTGTGGCCGACTGTTGAACAATGAATGGGGCGACCGCCCACTGGGGGAAAAATGTTTTTCTCTAAGTGGAAGAAGTAATGCTAACCAATGATCCATTCTGGCCTGCAGAGCAAATGTGTTTGCTAAGCTAATGTTTATCTGATGGCAAACTTCTGCTGGGATAAACAGAAATATCATTAAGATCTCTTTACACTGGTGAACACCAAATCTCGTAGGATGTAGACAGAGTCAATGCAAATAACTGCACGGCTCTATTCTCTTTCGCGATGGGTAACTGGTGTGTGGACTCCGGGAAGCCCTAACAGCTTCAGGCAGGAAAGTGCTGCTGGGAAGCGTGCTGGAAAACCAGCCTGTTCTGGGGCAGCAGAACTTGTTTTCAAAGGCCACTCATTTTAGCCACAGTGGAGACCTGGAAAAAGCTGAATTGCACAAACTGGAACTGTATTCTGCAGTTTCCTGCGTGCCCGGCACAGACTGCAAATCCACAGCGTAGCTGTCGCGAGGACACACGGGAGGTGGCACTGGGGCTGCAGTCAGGACCCTGCGAGAACATGAACTGAAGACAGCTCAGGGAGGGCCTTCGGGGGCTCTGGGGATGTTCCAGTTGAATGCCTCTTCTCTCCCTCTCCTTTCTCCTTTCTCACTCTACTTAATAGTTCTACCACAGA
>CAUYSK010002402.1:0-43976 GCA_963575035.1 Avahi laniger | reverse complement strand
ATGAGCACGTCAGCGCTCCCCTTTCTCCACGGCATACACGTAGGTGTTCCAGGGCCCACAGGTGACAGCCTTTACTTGGAGTTGTTTATCTACAAAGTATTCCACGAGGCAGGGCCGGTCCAAGCTGGCGGCGTTCTTGTGGCCAAGCTGTCCGTATTTCCCTAAAGTGAAACAAGCCCTTGCTGCCTGTCCCCTCCAGGAAGCGACTCGGCTGGTTAACTGAAGTGCTGGCACTATGCCTGCCCACCCCCTACTGGTGTCTGCTCTATGACTCGAGGGGACCCAGAGCCATAAAGCCTCCAGGGCCAGGCAAACCTGCGGGTCCCCAAGAGTCCAGCAGTGACCAGCCACTCCAGGCAAGATGCTCTTTCAGGCTTCCCTGCTACCTGAGCTAAGACGTTCAGAGCAGATTTCCATTTTACCTTTTCCTCCGCCTAGTGCCAGAGTGACAGCAGCTTGGTAAATGCTGGCTAAGTACTCTTTTCAGACAGACAGACACGTAGTACCAACACCCTCTCCCGACATCTCTCCCGTTTGGTCTGGGACCTTCTGCATGTGCCTACATCTGCTCCAACCCCAGGGAGGGAGCACACGGCTGTTCAGTCCCAGTGACCCGTGGAGGCTCCTGCTTCCATTAGTCTTCGAGGCTCTGTCACCCACGCTGCACTCCCTGGTCTTTCCTCCCCTTGGTTAAGGGTCACAAAAACAATCCTTTTACTTACCCCAGCCCCAGGTGTAGAGCTCCCCCGTTCCTGAAACCAGAGAACAGTATTAGCTGTCGCTACTACTCTTCGGCAAGGCATTAGCTAACCTGGCTTGGCCCCACCCATATAATCCTCACGAGACTTGCTTGGCATAGAACAACATATTCTAACTGTCTAAGCACATTTGGGGTGGTGAAGGACCCAGACTGAAAAAGAAGTTTATCTTTCTGTATGTCAACGGATTGGCCTGCGTCTCACAGCTACCGAGTTCAGGAGTCTTAGCCGCTGAGCCGGGCAGGCCCTGCCGTCAGAGGAAGAGGATGGAGAGCATCAACCACCCTCCAGAAAAAGAATCTTCTGGGCCTGAGGGGCTGGAGCTACTGGTAAGCCACGTGGGGGTGGGGCTCGCCGAGTGAGGCGGCTGCTCAGTGTACGGCACAGAAGCCTTACAACATAGTTTCTAAGCTGATCGCACCCTTTTCTGTGGCCACGGCCGGAGGGGTGGAGTGCCTTCCTGCTCCATGCTGAACCAGCCCACGCGCCCCACTCACGTGTCACCACAGCTGTGTGCCGGGACCCGCAGCTGGCCTGGACTGCATCCGAGCCCCGGGGTAGATCCAGCAGAGCCGGGAAGGGCTGGATGGCTATGAAGGGGGCAGGGGCCCCCTCCTCAGCCCCGGCTGCTCTCTTCACTTCCGCACCATCTTCCTTCAGTCCTGTGGCCGTGACAACGACTGTAACGATGGCGGCTAACACTGACAGGCCGGGCATGGAGCTGACCCGTATTCACACATTCACTCGTTACTGCAACGGCGTGTTATCCTCCAGCGTCACGGGTCGTGCTCCCAAGCCCTATGTGCTACAGAGGTGTTGGAGTTGACAGGCTTGCGGGGTGTGTAGTGCCAAGACTGGCATCAGCCTTTCCAATGCTCCCTCCTATAAGGAGCTCAGAATCCTGGGGTGACAAGAATGTCACATGCTCCTTTTGAGCATAGTGGCTCTCGGGCCAGCATACAGCCAGGAGTCAGGAGTGACAGCCACATCTTGGGGAGAAGGCTGTGGAAGTACAGTGACGCACCTTCCCTTGTGGCTGTGCTCCTGTCCTCTGCCAAACTCCTGGTGGGCAGGGCCAGCTGTCCCGATTCATTCCAGCCCCAGACGTAAACATCCCCAGTCTCTGAAAGAGATTAAGCGGACACGTTAACAGACTGTGAACCCCCCCATCCATCCAAACTCGCCTCCCTTCCCACAGGCTGCTGGGGACAACCGCAGCCTGCCCTGCCCGGCCCTAGTGGCGCCCTCAGGCCCAGTGGCTTCCTTGTCTTAGGTCCTCTCCCTTCTCTGTGTCTTCAGGTCACCCTTCCATTTTCACTCTTTCCTTTTGTTGTTAAAGCCCCACCTCCACCGCAATTTCAGAAATGTATCCTTGGAAGTGCCTGTTTGGTGGCCCTTTCAAAACCACTGAGCCAGGGTGCAAAATAAAAAAAATTTAAAAATTTAAAAAATAAATAAAAAAAACCACTGAGCCAGCCTGTGCCCCTTTTCAACCCTGCCCACCACTGGTCCTGTGAACTGGCCTCTTACTGAAGTTCTCACCTTCCTTGCCTCCCACAAGGAAGGTGAGAAATACATGAAGCCCCAGCACAGATTTAGCACTTTATAGGATCGGCTACTATTGTCAGTGAACTTTCAGTATTAGGGCTGTCGCTCCAGCCTGGCTGCCAACCCAGGCCCATGACATGAGAATGTGGGGGGCGAGCGAAGACATTGGTAGTGTTTTAAGCCCCCTGCCTGCTCTAAGTAGCAGCCAGACTGAGAGCCCTGGACACAGAGATCATCCCCTGCCTGCCCTCCTGCACGGGCTCTAACAGCCCAGGAAGCAGCTGCACCTGGGCACCTGCCAGGGTGGTGGACTCAACATCCACAGTGAAACTCCCCACTCTGACCCTAGGTCACCAGCTGTGGCACCACGATAGGGTCACACACCCTACTGCCAGCCCCCCACGCCCCTGTGGCCTCCCTGTGTCCGCTCTGTGCACACATCATGGCCACCTGGGAAACTGCAGCCTTTCTCCCCGCCCGCTCATGCTCCCCTGCGGAGCAGTTTAGAAAGACAGCCCTGGCTGGCGGCAGAGGGACAGGAGGGGTAGCGAGAGCAGGCGCAGAGAGAAGACAGGAAACAACTGCAACCGTCCGGTGTGAGTGGGTGATGGCGGAGGCACGAGGGGCCGCATCTGAGAGGCATTTAGGAGTCACGATTGGCTGGAGTGACATGGGAAGGTATGGAAGGAGGCCTGGCTAGGCCACCCACCAAAACTGGAAGAGGAGGAAGAAGGTCTGGACAAGACCAGGAGCTTGTCTGGAGAAGCACCAGGTCACTCACCACTCACACACACAGAATGCCAGCCACCGGCGGCCACCTCAGCCATGGCTAGGCCCTGTAAGGCCTCCAGCATCCTTGGCTCCAGCTCTGCCTCCAGGGTCCCGTGGCCCAGCTGTCCATGTCTGAGCAAGGGAGACCCTAGTCAGCGGGCGGCGCCAAGTCACACTCAGCTGGCGCTCACCTGGCCACACCCCCACTCACCTGCCCCCGCCCCAGGAGAACACCTGGCCGGCCCCGCCAAGCAGCAAGGCGTGCTCGGCGCCCAGCTCCAGCCGGCGCGCCCGCAGCTCCGGGGCCAGAGTCCGGTAGAAGGGCGGCCGCGGGCTCACGTAGGTGCGGGCGCCGGGCAGCAGGGGCAGCGTCCCAGCCTGCGCCCCACGGCCGGCTTCGTCTTCCCCCTCGGTCTCCGACACCACGTCCTGGGCCCACAGGGGCTCCCCATGGAGCGCCGAGCCGGGCGCCCAGGCTTGCAGTGACGCCCCGGACCCCGGCCCTGGCCTGGCGCGCAGCACCACGAGGAGCCCCTCCGAGGCCCACGCGTCCCTGCAGCTGCCCGCTGCGCCGCTAGCGGAGCCCGACAGCTCCAGGTGGCCTCCACCTGCGCGGGCGGAAAGAGCCGGCTGGGGAGGGGGTGGGACACAGCGAGGAGGGCGGACTAGAATAGGGGCGTGTCTCCAGACAGGGGCAGGGTGGCCAGAATGGAGGGTGAGGGGTGTTCCTGGGAAGGGGTCGGACTGGGCCAGAATGGGCGCGCTACCCCGGGTGAGCAGAACGGCGGGAGGAGGCGGGGCGGGGGGCGCTCACGGGTCACGAGGGCGGTGTAGCTCCAGCTCGCGCTCACGCGGCAGGTGTCCACGCCCGCGCCCAGCGGCTCGGGGCTGTGCACTTGGCGCCCGCGTCCGGAGCCCAGCGCCTGCCCGAAGCCGCAGAAGCCGAAGCCGAACCAGGCCCCAGGCTGCTCCTCAGCCATGTCCCGACGACGCTCTCCGCTGGCCGCCGCCTGGCTGGGGTGGGCAGCGGAACCAAGGGTTAGGGCTAGAACTCGGGGAGATCCTCGCAGAGAACCCCTGGCGGGACACTGGAAGTCTCTGGCCTTCCAAGGGCTGCAGCTGCCTTATCTGTAAACTGGAGAAAATCCCATCCTCCTAACACGGAGGCAGACGCCGTCCGCTCCACAGACGTTCTCTGAGCAGCTGCCTAGGCTAAAGTCC
This sequence comes from Avahi laniger, assembly GCA_963575035.1. NCBI lineage: Eukaryota > Metazoa > Chordata > Mammalia > Primates > Indriidae > Avahi > Avahi laniger. The sequence continues at coordinate 39,678 of CAUYSK010002402.1, read as the reverse complement.
TACCAGGTTTACGAAGATGCTGAACCGTCTGGAGTGGGGCACCTTCGCCGTCCTCCCTTTTAGCTCAAGCTCCGCGTGCCACGAAGTGGGCACGAGGGATTTAAGTGGCCTGTCCTTCCGGCGTTGGACTCGGATCTGCGGCCCCCTCTCCACCTTCCCGGCATCAGGCACTTTATCCCATGTAAACTTGGCAGCAAAAACTGCCCCGTTTTACAGAGATTTCCCAGAGAAAGTAACCTTCACAAAGTCATAGAGGGGCAGGCGCTGCTCTCAAGCCCCACCGACTCCACAATCAGTGCTCTTCCCACCATACAGTGGCCAGCAGGTGAGCACTGGGAGGCAGTGTCCTGCTGGTTTGCCTCTGCAGCTGGCGGTGCCTGTGTCCCGAGCCAAGCTCTGAGTCCAGTTCCATTTCTTCAGTTTTACAAAGGGGTGCGGCGGGGCTTCTGAAGCTACCGCACGCAATTGTTTGTAATAAATGCAAAAAGAGTTCGGTGCTGGCACATACCATAATAAGTACACAGTATTAGTCTATCAAATCCAGTACTTAGAAGTGACCCTCCCAAAATGACCATTGGAGGTCCTTTTGGTTTTCAAGGATTTGTATAAACACAATTTCAATTGGACCTTATCTAGTCATTTATTCGTCCCACAAACATTTATTGAGAGCTCTTACTCTGGGCCAGCAAGGACAGCAGCCTGCTCCCAAGGAGCTGACGCTTACGTGGGGAGACGGGCGCACGGTCTGGCGGTTCCTACACCAATTTTCCCGCACTGCACGTGCGTTTGGCTCGGTCAGAATGTCACAGAAATTTTCAAGCCTCTGAAATCAGATCTTGGGTCTCTCCTGCAACCCCAGCTCCTGGGTTCCTAACCCCTTCCGTGTCCACTCCCAACCCAAGGGACCCTGTGCCCTCCACCCCCTGAGGCAGGTCGTAGAGTGGCCGCCTCCGGAACAGGTCGCGCGCCCCGAGGAGACGGCCAGTGAGACCGGGTTTGAAGGGCTGCGCGCTGGGCGAGGCGGCCATTGGCTGCAGCAGCCTTCCGCCGGCGAGGGAGGTGACGTCACGGGGCGGGGCGGCCGCAGGGCAGCGCTCACCTGGCCGCGGCTGATTGTCCTGTCCAAGCTCCATTGGACCGGTCCCCAGGCTTCGGCTGGGCCGCTGAGGCCTGGTCCGTCAAATGGGCTGAAACCGCCAGTGCGCGTGAGACCAAGGCAGAAGTTGGACCAGATGGCCCTGCCGCTCCAGGCACCCGCGGAGCTCGGATTAGAAACCACTGAGGGGACACTCATAAAGACCTGAACTTAAGGGTTGGCGAGGAGCGACCCCCAAGACGTGCGGACGCCGCCACCTACTTCAGTCTGGACCAGCGGCAGCAGTTCAATACTGCACACGCGCAGGTCTCAAGGCCAAACAGGAAGCAGCTCTTACGTTGCACTCATTGGCTCGGGACCTGTCACTTACCTTTGTTGAGCCAATGAGTGTCGAGCCGAGCTCAGCCCTCAGAACGGAAACAGGCCTGGGCCGCCCAAGCCCGCCCTCAACCAGGCTCGGCCACACCCGGCCCTGCTTTTTCCTGAGAAGGAAGCGAATGCCAGGGCGGTGCACAGTTCCCAAATCCCAAGCGCTGTGTTGAATGGAGGTCACAGACAGCTCACAATATAAAGATAAGAGTATTGAGGGTCCAACATATAGGAGTCTATACCCTAAAACCATTTATCTCCACGAAACTGGATAGCTTTTTATTGATTAGCTTCCCAGGCTCATCCCTTGTCCCTGCAACAGGATTAAGCAGCAATTCATCTGGACCCTGGGGTGGGGAGTCCACTGGATTCCTTCCGTAGAGGCGGCTCTGCTGCTGACGTAAAGCTCCGCTACACACACCCATGCCCAGCTCCTGCTCCAGATACTCCCACCCACAGCAGCCCTCTCTGCCCAAGGACAGGGCACACATTTTGAGTTCCACACACTTTTATTGGAGGGTCAGGGGCAGGCCTGCCAAGCAAGCTCAGGTGATGCTCACAGCTGGTGATGCTGCTGATGTGCCCTTCCCGATGCCCCAGAATGCACGGCCTGAGTTGGGACGCACCTTTCCATTCCTGGCTGTCTACAGTAGATCAGAAAACGGACTCCTCTGAGTGATGCTGGAGGCAGTGCTGGCTGAGCAGGGCTGTGTGACTGAATGTAGCCGCTGACTCAGAACAGAGGACACTGAACGGCAGCTAGGGAGGAGAGGCAAGAGTGTTCTGCACACCAGCCCCCGCCAGCCACAGCTGCTTCTGTTTTGGCCCTTTGCGCTGCAGCAGGTAGCGTGTGCATGAGCCCAGGGGCAGCGCCTCACTCTCCTTCCTGGTTGGGCTGGATAAGCCTATATTCCACAGCTTTCCCCAGGCAGGCTGCAGCAGCCCTTGTGACAGGGCTCTCCTCGCCCTTAGCCAGCACTGACAGGATCTCCAGCACCTCGCTCTCCATCAGGGTGCTGGCAATCTCCCTTGAGGCCTCCACCATGTTCAGTACCACCACAGCACCCCGGTGCTGCAACTCCTGGCTGGGGCTCAGAAGCAGGGCCTGCAGGATCTCTAGCCAGTGAGTGGTCTGCAGGAAACAAGGCAGGTGTGACCACCAGGCAACAGGCTCAACCTTGGCAAGGAACACACCCACACGTCTTAGGACTTCCCCCACCTCCACCCACTGCCATCATGCTGGTCCACCCCTCCTCCGCCACCAAGAGGCACTGACCACTTGGGGGATGCGGCTACAGAGCGAGGGCCGCATGGAGGTGAGCATGGCCAGGCCCCCGGCAGCTGCCCGCTGTAGCAGCTCATCATCCTCTCCGCTGTACAGCACCAGCAGCTTCAGCCGGTCATTGCCCTGGGCTTCAAAGAGGTCCTGCACCTGTGGCCAGGTGGGGGGAGTAGACCGAGTCAGCAGGGTGCAAAGCCCAGCCAGGGCCCAGGCACTTCTGCATTCATGCCTGTCGTGAACACCTGGACCAACCCTCACCTCCTTGCTCATGGCCAAGTTGCACATGCACTCCGTGGCTGCCCGGCGGATCATCTCATGCTCCTCGAACATGTAGCCCTCAATCATGGGCACAGCCTTCTCCTTCAGGATCTTCTGCCTGCGGGGCCAGAGGTGGAAGGGGCAGCATGCTCAGAGCTTCTGCATCCATCCTGCCCCGCACCAGGTATGAAGTGCGGTGCTTTCTAGCCTTCTAGCCAGGCTTAGGAAATAGCACAGGATTGTGGAAAACGTTTGAAACAAGGAGGTAGGAGACCAGGGTGGTAGTAATAGTGATGCTAACACCTACATTTGAGTACTGACCCTGACCAGGATTATCTTACGTAATCTTCTCCATGACCCTGTGGTGACGGTGCAGGTGTGGTGAGTAAAGTGCTCCAGGTCACGATTAGTAATAACTGCTAATTCATCTTGATTTGGCACAATGCTAGGGACCAGGTACCTATGTACTAAGAACTTTTACGTATATTTTCTCATTTAATTCTCACCACTAGTCCATGAAGTAGGTGCTACAATCATCCCATTTCACAGAGGGAGAAATAACTTTCCTGACGTTACACATTCGTAATTAGGGAACCCAGGATTTGAACCCAGGCAGTCTGAGTCCTCGGCCTATCTCCTCATTTGTACAATGCAGAGGAGTCACCGACAGGCTGAAATAAGCCAGTGAGTGTTTTTTAAACTTTAAAGTGCTCTACTGGGGATATTCCAAATCCTGATGCCTGACCCAGGTCCCCCATCCCAAGGGACCTTACCGGAGCCTCTCGCTGATTCCCGCCAGGTTTGTTAGAGCCATGAGTGCCTCGAAGTTCTGCAGGCCTGAGCAGTTGAGGTGCAACAGAGAGACAAGGGGCCGGACCACCTCATAGATCTGTGATGATGCACCCACCTGTCAGGGCTACTTGCTGCAGCCCCCCCCGGACCCCACTAACCCGCAGGAAGGAGTCCATCCCCTGAGAGAGCTGCCATCAAAGGCTGCTCTCCCTACCCCAGGGCTCAGCAAAGCTTTCACTTCCTGTTGGTCCTAAGGAAGAACTACAGCTCAGGCTGGAAGCCAACAAGGCCCAGTGAGGAGGTGAAGTAGAGGCCAGGGCTCGGGCAGGAAGACACACACCCGCTCGCCGGGAAAGGTCATCTCTGGATTGGAGGTGATGGTGAGCTTGGCGAGAGCCTGGGCTGCCTTTGTCTGCCCCACGTCGGTGCCTTCCAGGGCCAGCGGGATCAGAGACTGTAGGAACAAGCCCATCAGTGCCCAGGATGTGCCTGGGAGTGCAGACACCAAGGCCTCACCCTTCTCCTTCTCCCCAGGATTTGACTCCCTGCACAGACCCTCTTCACCTCTCTGAGGTCTCTCCTTAAGCTACCCAAACACTTCCTGCAACACCTATTAAAGGCTAGACGTGGCTTGTACTGGGTGCTAGGGCCATGGAGGCAAATGAGACAAGGGAAATGCCGAGAGACTCTGCGGAGCCTGCCCACTTCTGCATCACCCAGTCAGAGGAAGACATTTCCCTGGTCATTAATGGTTTTCCATCTCACACCTAACACCAATCTCTGGCGTGGCAGCTACTGAGTCATGTTTTATAGGCTGATGGCTCAGCCATCAGGAAGGAGTCTGCAAACCGGCTTACCTTGCCCCCTCCCTGAGCAACCACAGTGCCTCGGTCCTCTACCTCTTCCACCAAAGCCAGGAAGACCCTGCGGGAGAAGGTGGTGATGGGCGGGTGGGGTCCAGGGCTCTGGCAGGCAGACACTCCACTCCTGGGCTCAGCAAAGGAAGGCAGCCAAGCAGTGGCCCCTCCCCCCCGCCCCCCTGCTCCCAGAGGCCCACAGCACCAGGACCTGCTCCCTCTGGAGTCACATCCATAGCCCCAAGGCTCAGGAGCTGGGAAAAGCCTGGCTCCGCGCCGAGGCAGCTTCACCTGGAGAGCAGCTCTCTGCAGGAATTAGTCAGCACGGGGTTGTCAGTCTTCACCATGGATGTCATGGCCGACACCACACCCGCTGCCAGCAGCTTCTTCACCCGAGCCCGCACGAACCCCGGTTTGTCCTGGGAAAGGAGGCAGCTTAGTAGAGGGGCCTTGGCTGACTAGACAGGGGGGCCTTTCTCACAGCAGACATTGATGAACAGAGAAACAAACAGCCAGAACAAAGGGAAAGAATCCAGCTTAAATGGAAGGCTCTTCTACTGCGGATGCCCCAGGTCAACTGGTCCCAACGGTGGGGAAACTTTCAGCCCCTTCCAGCAGCCTCCTCACCTTAGGGTGCTGCTCGGGCACATGCTGCTTGGCATACTTGGCCAGCTCCACCATCTTGGGATCGGGCTCCTCGTAGTCATAGCTGTTGGTGCAGTTCACTAGTGCCGAGGCCACTGCAAAGAGCACTGACCTCTCTTCAGACTGCCAGGAACAGAGGGGCATTCATTCGGCTATCCCAGGGGCAGAGCAGCACTTGAATAAATGCTGCCCAGGCCCAGGCCCCCAGTTCTACCCTCAGCTGGACCACTTGGGTACCAAGATGAATCTGGGAACCTCCCCCAGGCCCCAGACTTTGGGAGCTTACAAACTTGACCTCTCCAACTCCTTCAAGGAGACCTTCCTAACACTGCTGGTGCAGGCAAGCGTGCCCATATCACACAGGGCAAACACACAGGCTACCAGCCCTGCCTCCCTGGGGTCACCAAGACCTGCCGAGAAAACCTGGTAAGCACTAATCCTAACAGTGTCCCAGGTTGATGGCAGGAACCCACAAACTACCCTGCTGAGCTGGAACAGAGCCTTCAAAGCAGACTCATCCTCCACAAACTCTTCCTTCACATCAGCATCAAAGGTGAGGTAAGCCAGGCCCTCCACCGCCCAGCGCCGAGTACCTGCGTCAATCTGGTCATTGCACAGCCACCTGCGGACATGCAGGGCAGTGGACAACCATCAGAACTGGGGATTGGGATGGGACACACCAATGCCAAGAGGGAAAAATTAGGGCTTGGGCGTCCCCTCAACACTGAGAAGCAGCTCATGTGCCGGGACCCAGGGGGGTCTGCCGAGGGGAGAGCAGTCCCTGCCTGAGCCGGAGAGTAGGGCAGGGAGGAGGCCCCACCCTCCATCCAGACCCTCCTGTCTTGAGATGTGTCCGACATGTGGGAAGTCGGAGCAATGCCAAACTACTCACTTTCGACATTGCTTGGCCAGTTTGAGAGTGGAGCCTTCAGCAAACTGCTTCATGCTAAAGTCAGTCCCTCCAGCTGAGCCGAGCTTACAGAGTCCCTGGAGAAAGAGGGCAAGACCAGTTGCCTGGCCTCTGGGGAAGGAGGAAGGGGCTGGGCTCCTCCACAACTGGCTTGGACTCCCTCTCTGGCACTGTCATGGCTCTCTGGAGGCCACGAACACAAATCAGCACCCTATCCCACAAGGCTAGCGCCTAGAGCATTTGGCAGCGAAATCAGCTATTGGGTGGCCACATGACAGCATCTACAGAGACTGACACACTGGCCACTGTTCTGTCCTGGGCCCCAACCCTTTCCCATCTACACTGAGAATTGCTCTGTTCCTTTCCATGGCATACAAAAAAGCTCTTTGCAGGTGGAGCTAACACAGGTATGGGGAGAAGACAGGTGCTTCCGCCCATGCCAAAATTCTATAGGATGGAGAAATCCAAGACTGAGTGCCCGAAGGAGGACAACCAGAGTCTGCTGGATAATCCCCAAACCACCAGCTCCTGGGGATGCTGCATGACCCTTCTGACCAGCAAAGGGACAGCATGTGCCACCCTGCATTCCCAGGTGTCCTCTCTGCAGCTGGTTCATCTGACTTGACCATAAGCCCTGTGGTGGGAGGAACCAGGCCCACGCCTCTTTCCTCAACAAGGCTGAGAACATCCTGTCTTTTCCCCTGGAGTGTGCTGGGGCTGCCCCCGAGACACTGCCTGGCTGCTTGTCTACCACCCCGGGCCTGCCTCTCACCACCAGCGCCCGGATGCGGATGCTGTCCTTCTCGCTGCGCTTGTACAGGTCCTTCAGCAGTGAGACGCCGTTGGCGGTGATGAATGAGGCCCGCTTTGCCTTGCCAGCTGCATGGATCAGAGCCTCCACGGCCACCAGCTGCTCCTCCTCCTGCTCAGAGGCACACAGAGCAATCACGCTCTCCATGACCCCACTCAGCTCCAAGGCCCGGTTGCCAGCATCGCATGGGCCCTGGAGGAGGCAGGACACCGTCTGGATGGCCCGCAGCTTCCCGGCCAGCCCGTGGCCCTCAAACCAGCTCCTGAGAGACACAGGGTGACAACTGTCACGCCAAGGCCAGCATAAAGGGACTCTCCTTCCCTCCTTTCCCCTCCACTGGCCAGGTGCCTGCAGTACTTGGGCAGAAACAGCAAGAAAAGCTGCCAGTGGGAAGACACGGACATTTCCACCTGGACAATAGTCACTGATTTTCTTTATCGACGCTTTCTCTGAGACTTCCCTGATGACATACAATCTAATATAGGTTACTCGCCCTCACACCACCATTTATTTCCTTTCCCGTACTTATTAAGATCTGAAATTACTCTGCTTTTTCATAATTTATCATCAGTCTTCGCCCCCACAGCTGTAAGCTCCTTAAGGGTAAGAACTATGGTGTTTCACTTCTGTGTCGGAACAGATATGTACTAAGTGCTCAGTAAACATAACACATGCTTGATGACATTTGTTGCCTTACTGGAAAATTGATTTGAAAAAGAACCTCCCTGGTGAGGTCACTTTGGAAGAAGAAACGGGCCTCAGGATCCCTATGTCTAGCCCGCTAGTCCTCCCCAAAGAGCTCTCCCTGCTGAAAGCCTTTCATTTTTGTCCCTCCTCAAGGAGCTAACTTTTTTGTTGGAACCCCTGGCAATGGGAGATGGGACACACTCCCTTACTTGATGTAGTTTTCACAGAGGCGGTGGAAATTCTCCCTCTCTGCATCACACTTCAGATCATCGAAGAGCTTGCTGAGGAGAATGGAGGCACTCATGCGGCTGTTCGCTGTCACCGTGAGCTCCCCAGGAGGGTCTTGCACGGAGCCCCCCACCTCCAGAATCTTTTTCAGACCTGAAAAGACACCCTATTTAGATAGTAGAATACCAGTTCCAATCCCTACAGGTAAAGGAAGAAAGCTTCCTGAGAGATGCACAGAAAAACAGGACCATCTCCCTTAGACAAGACAGCCAGACAACTGTGTGTTGAGGGCAGCTGGGAGATCTCGTGGCTCATCTACCTACGGGAGGCAGCTGTGGTGCCAGGGAAGGACCTCAGAAGTGAGGCCTGCACGCCCGCCCTGCCCATGGGGCCGAATGCTCTGAGGCTTTGAGGTTCCGTGGTAAAAATAAGGGGACAGTAACACCCACACCTCATAGGATCATCGTGATAACAAAAGAAGATGAGCTGTGTGAAAGGACCCAGCAGACGTGCCCACGCAGAGCCTTTGCAAAGTTTGTTTTATTCATCTTTTAGGGGAAAAGAGAAATGTAAATTGATATATTAAACTTTAATTATTTTTTCTCTGAGTATAAAAGTAATACATGCTCACTAAAAACACCTTCATTACAGAAAGCTAGTCCAGCCTGCCTGCTAACCTGACTGCAGGCCTGCTCAACGGGCGTACATCCGCACACACACACAACTAGAGGGTCTAACTTTGAGCTCCCTAAGGGTACTGTGCAGGCCACAGGACGCACTTCAACACAGACACATGGCTGGGTACAACTGCTACTTTTCTCATCACTCCTAAGGACAAACAGGCCTCAGCCACCCAAGCAAGTTCTTATAAACTATATCACCTACCTTGGTCAATGACCCAGAGGGTGAGGCTGTTGTTGGGGTCCTTAGGAGACTTCCGAGGCACCACTTTAATCAGAAGGGTCAGGGCATTGTCTCGGCCTTGGCCGGAGACCCCCACCTCGGTCAGTAGCTCTAAGAGGTTACCGATGAGGACCTTCAGCTCCCGGGCAGGGTCTGGCAACAAGACATTAGTGGGCTCTATGGCGGCCCAGCCTCGTTTGACCCTTGAACTTCCCCAATGAGCCAGGGAGACACAGAGAAGCAGGAACCTGCCTTCCAGGTTCTGCACTGAGCTCCAGCCTTCCAAGTGCCTCGGCTGCTGAGAATCTAGAGTAAAATACTGTCACCAAGCCTTATTCCTGAATAAACGGCAGCTGCAAGTCTGATCCCAAAAGAACTGGCCTGGCAGGTTCAGCCCCACCCCCTCCACAACAGCAACATCCAAAGGACCACTCACCCACAATGATGGCGCCTTCTTTGCCTCGGAAGCCTTTCTTGATGCCTTCCTTGAGGGCATCAAACATAACCTGCAGCAGGTGGCAGGCAGCTAGGGACACGGCCTGGTTTTCCACACCCAGGATGGAGACCACTCGCCGAGTTCCCAGTACGCTGAGGGTTGCCACTGTCTGGGGTGGGAGGGAAGTGGACAGAGCCTCCAGTTGGTGAAACACCAGCAACAGAGATCCCTAACTATGAGTTAGAGAGTGTGGCCAGAAGGTGAGAAAACATCTGGGTGGAAGGACCAGCTCCAAGTGAAAACAAAGCGGACATGTCTGATGGTGTGACCCTGGGTAATACCAGGATAATTCTGTTGGAAAGGCTTCCTAAAGAAAACATTCCAGAGCAGTGTCCCACTACCTCTCCTTGGCTCCCCAGAAGACAAAGAACACAGCTGCTTTAGCTCGTGTCTCCCTGAGGAGGAGAAACATAAACCCGGACAAAGCTACCTGATCACCAGACCTAGTGGCCTACTAGCCTGGTTCCTCCCCAGTCCACACCCTCAAGTTCTGGCCGCACCCTGGGGATGCGGACATGCATGGAATGGGCCTGCTAGACCTTTCCACCCCATATCTAAGATGGAAAACCCCAGAAGGACCACTTAGGTCTATCCCGGTCCACACTGGAATGGCTGAAGGAGTTGACAATTCATAGGGTTTTACCATTCTTAGCCTTGGGAGGCCCAAAAATATAGCCCAAGCTTGGCCTAAAGAGATTTCACTGAATATTTCACAGTTCCACCCCTGATCTAGGAGTTGTAGGCTCCTCTAAAAGCAATCAGTGTCAAGACCCTGTTCCCTAGAGCAAGCCAGCTCAGGTAAGAGCTGGGGGTGTGGCCTTCACCACACCGGCCCAGGAAAAGGACTGTTCTTGCTGAACTGTCTGCACTGGGCCACCACAGTCCACACTGAGAATCATGTCAGGGTCAAGCCCTATGTATCAGGTCACTGTCTCGATGGTTAAGATGTCATGACCTCACTGACCACATCACTCACTGTGAGGACCGCCCTCCAGAGGAAATGCCAGTGTGATCTTTAGAGCAAGGATCAGTGCCCTTTTCTGGGTAACAAGCTTGCTTGTACCATCTGGACACTGACCAAGTTAGTGACCGGATGTCGCTGTGTGAGCTGGCTGCAGGAAACCACCCAAAGCAAGTGCTCAGGGTGCTTGAGGGCTGTTTTTGCTTTCTGGCTCTACTGCATCCTAATTCACATTGGTCTTTTTGTGCCATTTTTATCTTTCCTCTCTTGTTACATGTCTTCTCTGCTTTAAGTCCTTTTTGAAATAAGATGAGAGGTAGAGGGTGGATGGAAGGGTGAATGGATGGAAGGATAAATGGACAGACTGAAGCAATAACTAGGCTCTCTGCTCCACCTACCCGTGACTGGTGCTCAGAGCAAATGCCGACCAGCGTGCGCAGAGCCGCCAGCATGAGGTCAGTCTCTCCTGTGTCCAGTAGGCGTTGCAAGAGCTGAACCCCATTGCTCCGGAAGATCTTCTCAGCCCCAGCATCTTCTCGGGCCAGCACCACCAGATTCTGAGAAGCCTGTGTCAAAGGAAGTGCATGATAATGTTGACACTGCACACAGCATAGGCAGCGGCCCCAAGCTCTGGACCTGTGACCCTGTCCAAAAATTTAATCTCTCTGAACTTCAGCCTCTTCCTCTGTAAGTAGAGAGAAGAGCCTGCTCTCAAGATTGATAGTTAGCGTAACCGAGTCCCTAGCAGATCCTGAGGGGCAGGGACAGTGCCTTGGTCACCTCTGTACACCCAGTTCCTGGCACAGGGTCTGGCCAACAAGGCACTATGTGAACACTGGTTCCCTGTCCTTGGTTCACACTAAGACCCCAAGCCCTCAGAGCTCCCATCCAGGCCCAGGAGCCCAGCTGCACAATTGGAGGAGTAACACGCAGCAGACCAGGGAAGCAGGGGCTTCCAGGGCCAACACAGGTGAACAAAGACAGTGCGATGGATGGGCAGCTTTGGTGGGAGTTCAGCCCCCACTGGCTCAGTCCAGGGCCTATACCTTTTGCTTTTTCTCAGTGCCTTTCTCTTCTGGGTCCAACAGTATCTGAAACATCTGTTCCACTTTAGCATCCGTCGAGGACATGTATCGCACCTGTGGCAAACCATCAAAGCATGGAAAAAAATCACTTAGCCAGAGACGTCACATTCCCCACTTGTTTTCTCTAGCTCCTCCTAGGGCCTGGCTCCTGTCTCTGGGAGGCACAGTGAGGAGGTCTAGGCTCAGGGCTAGCACCAAGCTACCCTGGGCAGGAAGAGACTCACCTGGCAGCCCCTCCTAAACTTCCTGCAGCTGTTTTCCTCTCTGAGCTACTTCCTGATTGGGCAGCAGGGACAGCAATGATGCTGAAGGCAGTGCCATTCAGAAGGGGAGGCATCCTATTAGCCATGAGGCAACCTATTCCAGTGGTGCCATTTGTGTCATGGCAGCATGAATGTGCCACCCATGGCACTGAACTCAGCATTTATACCTCCTGCAAGGGAGCTGGCAAGTTGTGAGGTAGTTACTAATGCTCCCTTTAGCTCCAAAATTCTCTTCTTGACAGTTTGTATAAATAATTTGAATGGGCAAGATCATCCTAGGCCTATTCTCCCATCCCCCAGGGTCCTGACCATAGATGGTGACACAAGCCTAGCATGCATACCATTTCCCTGTTCCCTCTTGCATTCATGGCATGTTCCCCTGCTAAGCCCAGGCAATCTGCTTCTGAATCCTCCTCAACACAGGACTCTCGGCAACCACCACCAATCAAACGAAGTTGGCACCTCAAGGAAAATTATTTGCTTTCCCAGGTTTCAACCTTTCAGTAAAGTGGTTGCCAACATGTTATTTGCTTCTACTGCATCAGCATTTTAACACCAAATTATCTGGTTAATGCAAGCTTAGTTACAGCTCATGATCGTCTTTAGATTCTTCTCTCCTAAGTTAATTTTAAAATGTATGCATTATACAATATCTCTTTGTTAATAAAATATTAACAGATGAAGCAGTGTCTCTGAAAAGCCCCCTGAATCCCATTCGTTTCTCCAGGGGTCACAGTGTTACCATTTTGCTGGCTATCTTTTAAAATCATTTTCTTCGTATTTACATACCAAAGTGTCTCCACAGAAAAAAACAGTATTGTTTTGCTATGTACAGGATTATTTTAACATGAATGGTATCATACTGCATGTGTTATTGTATATTTTGCTTTTTCCACTCAACATGTGTCAGAGAGCTTTTTATGTCCACACATACGGCTCTACCTATTCTCAGTAAGTACAGCATAAGTGTCTGTAGTAAGGACATTGCCCAGTTTATTTAGCCATTCTCCTATGGCTGGGCATTTAGGCAAGTTCCAAGTTTTCCTTACTACAAGTAAGACTGAAATAAACACACACATGCCAACCTGTGCACAGGGGCAAGGGTTCTCTAGGGGAAACAGCAAGAAGTAAACATACTGGATAATAGGATATGCTCATTTAAAAAAAAAATTTTTTTTTTTTTTTGTTTTGAGACAGAGTCTCACTCTCTTGCATGGGCGTCAGCATCAGCCGTGGCGTCAGCCTAGCTCACAGCAACCTCAAACTCCTGGGCTCAAGCGATCCTTCTGCCTCAGCCTCCCAGGTAGCTGGGACTACAGGCACGCGCCACCATGCCCGGCTAATTTTTTCTATTTTTAGTTGTTTGGCCAATTTCTTTCTATTTTTAGTAGAGACGGGATCTCCCTCTTGCTCAGGCTGGTCTCAAACTCCTGAGCTCAAACGATCCACCCGCCTCGGCCTCCCAGAGTGCTAGAATTACAGGAGTGAGCCACTGTGCCCGGCCAAAAAAATCTTTTTTGATACAGAGTCTTGCTCTGTCACCCAGGATGGAGTGCAGTGGTCTCATCACAGCTCACTGCAACTTCAAACTCCTGGGCTCAAGCAATCCTTCCACCTCAGCCTCCCAAAGCACTAGGATTACAGGTGTGAGCCATTGTGCCCGGCCCTAAAATTTAATAGATATGCTAAAGTACTCTCGAAGGAGCTGTACCAATTTATACTTCCTCCAGCAGTCGTGAGAGAGCTGGTGTCCCCCAAACCTCACCTCTGAAGTATCTGCCTCTTTCCTAGCAAAATATACAACTTTTAAATGTTTGCCAAACAGATCACCAAAAAGACAGTACCATGATACCATTTTAGTTTGCTCTTCCCCTAACCAAAGACAAGGCTGAGCATCATTCTATATGCTCATTTGCCATGAATATCTCCTCTCTGGAAAAATGTCTACACCCTTGACCCAGATCCCTTTACCACCCGTCAATCCCTCCATCTCTCTCGGTCACTCACACACCTTCTCCTGAATCTGGCCCCCAATGTTCCGCAGGGCCTCCTGGAAAACTTTGTTCTTGGGCTCCAGACTCACACATCTCTGCAGGTCAAGGACGGCCTGGTCGAGGCGGCCCAGCTTCTCTAGGGCTTGGCTCCGCCGGTAAAGTGCTTTGACATCCCCACCGTCCTTTTCAATGGCTGAGCACAGACAGGAGCTCTGTCAGCACCCATGAGGCCACTGTCTCCAGGCAAGAGCAGTAGGGAAAGATGTCGAGGGCCACAGGAAGGTGGGGGGATGAATGTGGGGCTTGGTACTTCAGCCTCAGAAAAGGTGAGGGTAGCTGCAGAAAAGGAAATACCCGCGGAAGTGGGAAAGACAGAAGGCAGCTGTGTCTCCAGGGCCAGAGGAGGAGAATGTGACGGTGCAGTGGTGCCAGAGTCCTTGCCCACCACAGAAGCCCCACAGCTCCACCCGAGGGCTCACATTCCCCTACCTTTGGATGCCTCGGTTTCTGCTTTGCTGTAATCTTCCTGTAAGAGAAAAAAACAGGAGCCTGAGAGCATGATCATCTCCCTTTCGGGCACTAACCAAGCAGCAGGGGCACTCTTGTTCTAGATGGTCGCCCATTCCCCACCTTCCACCCTGAGGCCCAAAAGACATCTGACAAGTGGGGACGCCGTGGGAAAGCGAATGCCCAGCCAGCGACAAGCAGCAGCTGAGATGGGCCAAGCGAGCCCGGGCAGGCAAGGGGAAGAGCGGCCCAGCTCCCTCACCAGCTTGAGGTGGCAGGCGGCCCGGTTCCGGTGCAGAATGGCCTGGTCCTGGGGCGTCGCGCCCAGACCCAGGGCCTGGGTGTAGGCCGTCAGGGCGCCCTCGTAGTCTCCACATTTGAACAGCTCGTTGCCCTCCTTCCGCAGCTGCTCCACGGAGCTGGCCTGTGGAGAGAAAGGTGGGAACATCGGGGGTGGGCTCAGGGCAGAGGCGGGAAGCTAGGGCGAGAGGAGAGTCGAGGTCGGGAACCAAGAATACGGGAGAAGGAGGCCGGGGAATGGCAAGGGCAGGTGCGAAGGTGGGATGGCGTGGGGGGTTGGGTACGCACCCCGGGGGTGGCGGGCCGGGGCTCGGGGGACCCGGGACCACTCACAGTCATCGCGCAGCAGACGTCCCGTGCCCGCGCAGGCGCAGTCTCTGGGGCGGGGCGGGTCTGAGCCTCAGAGGCTACCGAGGGCTGCCCCGCGCCGTCCGGCGCCAGAGGCGACGTCAGGGAGGGGCGGGGCCGAAGAGAACGCGCGCCGGAGCCGGAGCAGGGCGCTCGGCCCCAGTGCGCAGGCGCAGGGAAGCCCCCGACGCGCCCAGTCTGTTCCCGCCGAGCCCGGAACCTAGGGCGGAGGGCCCCAGCCCGGGCCCCGATCGCTGAATGCCAGAGGTCTGCGCTCATCGGTGCCACGCGCAGCAGGCTGTAGAGGCCCAGCGCTAGGAGCGGGCCAGGGCCCCTGTGGGAGAGGAGAGAGTTTCGGGATGCTGGCCCCATCTGCTCTCTCTCTGCTCCAGTCTGCGGGGTACAGAGCCCCAGAGAGTCTGGAGAAAGCCCGGGACCCGCTCCCCAGATATGTGCAGACATGCATACACGCACATTTGCATACAAATTCAGGGGCTCACAGGTACCCTGAAGCCACCCAAGGAGAGATTCAGGATTAAAAGCCCCTATGATAAAGTGTGTAATCCACGAACTACAAGATCTTCTCAATCTTGACAACTCCCCCTACCCCCTCTGCCCCACCCAACGTACACAATGGCTCCCTGTTACCCGCTTTCACATCCCCCTGTTCTGTAACTGTTTACTATCATGATTTACGTGATTTTCTGTTTCCTGTCTGTCCCTCCACCAGTGTGTAAACTACAAGCCTCCCACTCCAGAATTTAGGAACAGAGCCCAGATACTGGAACACCCTGTCAATGTCCCAGTCTGGAGTTCTCACCTGAGGATGGACGGAGGCGGCAGAGCGTACAGGTTGATTTGGTACAGGGCCTCAAATTCAGCGGGGCGCAGCAGGAGCGCCCTGTAGCCTGCAGGTGGCAGCAGTAGGCTTCCTCCGGAGTGTTAGCCGAGGACAGAAGAAACCGAGGGTAGCGGCGGCCAATGGCATCCCTGGTGGTCTGGCACAAGTGAGGGTGGTGGGCCATGCTGAAGAGAGAGGCAAGGGGGCTGCAGACAAGCAGGAAAGGTCTGCCACGGCCCACTCCACCCCTTCTGGAGAGTAAGAGGGATCAGCCCCTACCAGAAGTGCAGGCCCCCTTTCTCCTGTCCCCACCAGTTCCTAGAAATAGCTCTTGCTGCAGGGAGTGTCCCTCCCCCTCCCCCCCCGCAGTGGGTAGTGTTGTACCTGAGAAAGGCCGGCTGGGCAAGGGTCCTCTGGCTGAAGAGCAGCCCCAAGCCCAGGACAGCCTGTCAGCAAGGGCTCGCCTCCTCCTCTGGGGCCTGTGAGCTGTCATCTCCACTTCAGCCCTGGTTCTAGGAACCCCAACATCTCTCTTTCTAAGCCATGACTGCAGACAGCAAGGAAATGGAAAGCAAAGCTGCAAGGCCCTCAGGTGCCATTAACACAAACCTGAAGCTTCTTTGTCACAGGCTTCCAGAGAGAGATGAAAGTGACTGAGTTTGTATCTCCTATTGGAAAATGTAGGGCCTGTGGCTCCAAACTGCCTAAGGTTTTCTGAGCTGAAGGGAGAAAGGCTCAGAGAACTACAGAGAACAGAATGAGGGATGAGAGAGAAGTGGAGCCATTCGCCTGAAGGACAAGTATTTAGAGCCAGATATGCTTCTCTCTACCTACTCTCCAACTTCAGGTTACTGTGGAAGCCCTGGAAATTCTGACCATTCCATTTCAGGCCTCAGAGACATTGGTTCCAGCGTGCAGAGCTTCCCTGCCCAACTTCTGCAACATGGCAACCACCAAGACTAGCTGAAAACGAAGAGCGAGTCCTTTCATTAACTTTTCTCCTGAGCTTCATCTGCCCAGCTACCAGCCAGAACACAAAAGCTCCCTCTCTGATTGGAGTATACTTAGCAAACAGCCAACCCCATCTCCCAGGGAAGCTCTTTGGGGGTCTCCAGGCCTCTCTTAGCCCTTATACCTTATAGCTGCCTCCCTAAGACAGGGAATTTCTCCAGAAGGCCCAAGGCCACCAGCCAGCAGAATTAGTATTATTTTAGTGCTTACCCAGGCCTGACAACGTAATGCTCCCAGAATGGCAGTGACAACACTCATCACCCCAGGGGCACACAGTAGGTGCCTGGCAACTGAAGCAGGAGACCTTATGGCACAAGAAAGCAATGCAAATTTAATTCCAGCATTGAGAACAAAGGCAGTTCCTGCAGAAACATCAGGGCTGCCAGGAAGCCTAAATCAGGAAGCAATTAGGCAGGGCTCCCAGGGTAGGCTCCAATTTTTCAGAAGGTCAGCCTCGAGGGTCTCCTGGGCCCAAAAGTGAGGCTCCTTTGCCCACAGCAACCTGGCCTATCCCTGCAGGGAGAACTATTTTTAGAGCCCTTTGAGAATTTTCATAGTATGGACAGGTTGAAGATTGGTCTTTACATGGGCAGAGAGGCCTCTCCTCGGAGAAGCTGTCTCTGACTCTGAGGCTAGGTGAATTGCACTTTCTCCACAGACCCACAGTCCTCTGCGCCTTCCCATCTTGGACTCAGCACACTGTGAAGCCACTGCCTTATTTCTTGTCTGTCTGCCCCCTTTCCACAGACTGTGGGCTCCCAGAGAGCCAGGCTACGTTCTCGTGCCCCCAACAGAATACACTGAACTAGGAGCTGCGATGCTGAAGGCAGCTCCCCACACCTGTTGCTCTCTGTGCCCCTGACGTCAGCCCAGAGGACGCCACGGGGCCGAGCCCAAGTGCAGCTAGTTGAATTACAGCCTCCGTAATCCGGGCCTCCCCGGCGCCAGGGGGCGCTATAGACGCTCCGTCCGGGCTCCCGCGGCCGCAGTTGCCCGCCCCACTCGAGCGATGGGCTCCGAGGCGGCGCAGCTGCTGGAGGCTGCTGACTTCGCGGCTCGCAAGCACCGGCAGCAGCGGCGGAAGGACCCCGAAGGGACTCCCTACATCAACCACCCCATCGGTGGGCGCGCCTGCCCGAGAGCAACCGCCGCGGCGCTTGGGGGCTGGGGACCGGGACGAATCGCGGAGGGGTTGCACTTTAGCACCTGCTATGTACCAGCTTTGTGCGATATTCCGTTTAAGCCTCACAACAACTCCGGGCAGTAGGCATGATTGTTCCCTTTGTACGTTTGACACCTAAAGAGGGTAAAGACTTGCCCAAGGTCACCCAGCTAGCGAGGGGCCACTTTTGTCCACAACCCACAACACGCCGCCTTGGGGCCCCCTCCCATCTGACTTCCTGCTTTGCCCCCTTCAGGTGTGGCTCGCATCCTGACCCATGAGGCGGGAATCACTGACATTGCGGTGTTGCAGGTAACTTCCCCCTTCTCTGCCAGGAGGCTGGGGCGGGGATCGGGGGCCTCATTCAGCAGTAGGCACCCTTTGGCTGGCATCTCAGGGCTGAGTGGGAGCCTGTCTCCAGGCGGCCCTGCTCCATGACACGGTGGAGGACACAGACACCACTCTGGATGAGGTGGAGCTGCACTTTGGGGCCCAAGTGCGGCGCCTGGTGGAGGAGGTGACAGATGACAAGACTCTGCCCAAGATGGAGAGAAAGCGGCTGCAAGTGGAACAGGCGCCTCACAGCAGCCCTGGGGCCAAACTGGTGAAGTTGGCAGACAAGCTGTACAATCTGAGGGACCTGAATCGCTGCACCCCCGAGGGTATGCTCTCACACTGGCTCTGAGGGAAAGGGGAGGGGTGTCCCCTTCTGAAGACACAGTTTGTTCAGTTCTGAAAAAGCCTGGGCGTTCTTGTTAATTCCCCAAATTAATCCTACTAGACCATTCTTTGATCTTCTTTCAAATACAATAGCTGGACCAAGGGGAAGTTTTCAAAACGGATCATTCCATCAGGAACTCATCTCGTGGCCCTGCACCAAGCCCCCAGGAAGTGGGCAAAAGGTGGTGCTGTCCTTGACATCACATGAGCAGGCTTCTGTTCACTCCTCTGCAGGATGGTCAGAACGTCGAGTCCAGGAATACTTCGAGTGGGCAGCGCAGGTAGTGAAGGGGCTTCAGGGAACGAACCGGCAGCTGGAAGAGGCTCTAAAGCATCTGTTCAAGGAGCGGGGGCTAGCACTCTGAGAGTGCTTGGAGCCATGGGTGGCATAACTCCAGCCTTGCCCAGGCGGGACAGGATTTTCTGTGCCTCCGGAGCTGTCTCCCTTTTTCCCTTAACCCAGATATCAGAGGCCCCAAACACCTGTTTTCTCACTCTGGAGGCCGCCTGCCAACTAAGCTGAGCCCCACATGTGGGAATCAGATGTGCCCCATCCATTTCTATTGTACTCACTGCCTTTCCCCAGTCTTGGATCTGTTTACTGTTTTGCATGATGGGATCTCTGGCCCCTCAAGGACTTGGGCTTGTATTAATACTAGTTTCTAAGTCATTATGGAAAATAAAAGAATTTTGGGTAAAGGTTTAAGTTGCTGCTGCTGTTTCCCTGGCCTCCTGAATGGGGGACCAGTAGACTGCATGCTTGTCTTTCAGCAGAGCAGGGTTCCAATTGTGTGTCCCTGAGTCACCTCCCTCAGGTGCAGAGACTCAACCCCTCCGAGCCTGGTTCCCTTATCAGTGAGATGGGTTGTGCAGTTATCAGGGTTAGATTATGTGATGTTCCTGATAGAGCTTGACATATGGTGCTCAAAAAATGACAGCCCTCCCCATCAAGAAAGTTGGAAGGGATCACAGGTGCATTGGAAGAGTGCCACCTGCTTACTGGCAACCCTTGCTGGGCATGGGGGAGCCCTCAGCAGCATCATGACTGGGCCGGTGTGGGACCGCGTTCCTCCATGTCCCAAACCACAGCGGAAACTGATTCTCGCAATCCGTGCTCTGCCCTACCACATTGCGCACTCCTCCGGTTGCTAAGCGACAGGAACTTCCCGGAAGTGGCCCCGGGGCGGTCCTGCCCTGGGAGCCAGGCGGTAGGCGGAGTCTGAGCCGGCTGCTGAAGTTTGCGCCGGTCAGCCGGATATATTATCAGGTATTGCTTGTTTTAGTCGCTCTTGAGCAGCTGAGGCTTCTTAAACCGCCTTGAGAAGCGATCACCTGGGGCACAAGGAAATTCTTAGGTCAAAGGCCACTTCGTGTTGAACCACACAGTTAATTTGTCCAAATGAAAGCCCCAGTGTAGAGCTCTACAAAAAAAAAGTAAGTGAAGGGCAACAAAAAAGTGACTTTGAGAGAAAATGAGTTTCAGGATGGTCCCAGATAAACGGATGAACAAAGTTCAATGTAATCCCCAAAGTATAGTACGTTTTGGGGAATTTTGTGTTTGAGATGGGATCTCGCTTTGTCGCCCAGGCTGGAGTGCAGTGTCATTATCATAGCTCATGGAGACCTCAAACTCCTGGGCTCAAGCAATCCTCCTGCCTTGGCCTCCCAGAGTGCGAGGATTACAAGCGTGAGCCACCACACCCAGCCGTATATGTGAATCTTTTAATAAAATATTGAAGGAGTGAAGGACATTTCATCCCAAAATATGCTGAATTGTTACATTGATTATTTTGAGTTGAAAACATTGGAGAAAGGGCTAGCTGACCTATCTTTTACTGCATGCAGCAAGCCATAAAGACTCCCCTGGGCAGGGTACCCTCCCTGTACCAGGGCAAGAAAAAAATAATAATGCTTATCACCAGAGACTAGGAATTGGGAACTGCAGTGGACCTGAATAACTATACTTACAGAAGTAACCTTTTCCTTCCTCTAGTTTTACACCCTCCATGTATCTCCTAGTGCCTCCCCTAGGAATTTACTGCCCCTGGTCAGATCCCCTTTGTCTTGACATTTCTTTGCAAATTTATCATTCTTTGTCTAAAAAGTATAAAAGCATCTTGCTTTGGCCACTTCTTTGGACTTCACTCTCTTATGAAGTTCCCCATGTACATGTAAAACTAGTAAGATGTGTATACTTTTCTGTTGTTAATCTGCCTGGTGTCAATTTGGTTTCTAGATCCAGCCAGAGAGCCCACTGAGAGCTAAAGGGGGTTTGGAGGTGATCTCTGGCTCCCCTACAACATATAAACACTAAAGATAAAGTCCTTTGGATCCCCATCCTGTTTTCAATGTCCCCTTCCAAGGCGTTAACATTTTCTGTCATTCATGTAAGGTGTCTATTTCTAGTCAATGTCTATACTTGTAAATACAGGTCATACCCAGATTAGGGGCGAGATATGTTCCTGAGAATGCCTTAGGTCGGATGTGTATGTATCCTGGATCCCTGATGAACAGCACATACATGGTAATAATAATAATGCTATAATGGCTGATATGTGGTAATAATAAGAGAGTGTGATACCATAATAACAATATCCCTATACTGTAATAGTATGTTACAGAAACTATTGTGCTCTTTTAATTCCTAGGCTAATAAGAATGCTAGCTCATTTTGATCTAACCAAATCAATAGTAACCTTTCCATTTCAATGATTAATCCACCATGCTGCTTAGTAAAAATTGATGCTTTCATTGGAACACTGCCTTTCCCATGTTCCACTATTCTCACGTCATCCTTTATAATTGTTCCAATAGTTGGGCGACGGAAGCCTAATGCTTTCCCGACGAATGGTGGCGTCTGGCCTTTCTCTGAACGCTTAATCTCTCCTACTTTCATTTCCATTGTCATCACCTTTCTCTTCGCTGCAGGCTTACCTGGACGTGCAGTGGATTTTTGCTTTTGAGGCATGGTCATAAGGGGAAACACAGATTCTCAAAATCAAATAAAAAAGTTAAACAAAAGTGATGCTCTGTGTAAGCAACCATATAAACAATGAGACTAGCCACTAGTGGAAAGATGCCATACCAACGAGCCATTGGTCTTGCTGTTGAGGGCTACAGTGCAGTGGTGTCGTCATAGCTCACTGCAACCTCAAACTCCTAGGGTCAAGTGATCCTCTGGCCTCAGCCTCCCAAAGTGCTAGGATTATAGGCATGAGCCACTGCCTGTAATGTTTTTTTTTCATTATAGCTCTCCTATAATGTGAATTGGAGTCTTGTGGTTTTGATTTGCATTTCCCTAATGAGTAGTGATGCTGAGCGTATTTTCATGTGGTTATTGCCTATTTGTATATCTTCTTGGGAGAAATGTCTGTCCTTTTGCCCATTTTCTAATTGGATTGAGTTTTTTGTTGTTGAGTTAAAGGAGTTCTTCATATATTCTGATATTAACCCGTTATCAGATATGATTTGTATTTTCTCCCATTTCGTGTGTTGCTTTTCACTCTGTTGTGTCCTTGGATGCACAAAAGATGATTTTTTTATAGTCTATATATTTTTTTGTTGTTGTTGCCTGCGCTTTTAGTGTCATATGCAAGAAATCATTGCCAAATCCAATGTCAGGAAGCTTTTTTTTTTAAGACAGGATCTTGCTCTGTCACCCAGGCTGGAGTGCAGTGGCATGATCACAGCTCACTGCAGCCTCAAACTCCCAGGCTCAAGTGATCCTCTTGCATCAGCCTCCCAAGTAGCTAGGGCTACGGGCACACACCATCACACCTGGCTAATTCTAAAAATTTTTTGTAGAGACAGGGTCTTGCTATGTTGCCCAAGCTGGTCTCAAACTCCTGGCCTTAAGCAATCCTCCTGCCTCAGTCTCCCAAAGTGCTGGGATTACAGGCATTAGCCACCATACCTGGCCTCAACACTTTTTTGTGGTAAAATGTTTATCTTTTCCCTTATTATTATCTTTTAGCTTTCATGTTGCTTAGAAAAGATCTTCCCACACCAGTGGTATAAATATATATTTTCTTGAGTAATTTTGTAGTTTTATTTTTTTGTTTTTTCCCTCTGGAACTAATTTTTGCAGAAACTGTGAGGTAGAGATCTAACTTACTTTAATAGATAGCTAGTAGTCTCAAAGTACTATTAACTAAATAATCCATCTTTTCCCCGTTTAAAATACTCCTCCTACCATATACTAAATGCCTGTGTCCCTGGGTCTGTCTCTGGACTCTCCATTTGTCCCGTCGTCTGTCTGACCCACTCCAGGTCACACTGAGTGGGCTCGTGGCGGCGAGAGTCCTCTGGGAAGGCCGGCAGCAGGAGTGCCTCTTCCCCACCGCCCCACGCCCCACTCATCATTCAGAACTGTCTGAGTATCCTCGCACATTTACTCTTCCAAGTGAACTTCAGAACCTGGCAAATTCCAAAAAGTATCCACTCTCACTGGGATTACATTGAATTTATCAGCTGATCTGGGGAGAACCAAAATCCTTACACAGACATGATGTGTAGTATCACTGGGTGAACTTCCAGAATACTCTGAATAGGTCTTCACTTCATTCTCTCAGAGTTTCAAGGTAGGCGGTTTTATTATCCACAAACGGCGATGGTGCAAATTCTTCCTGCTCTCCCTCATCTACCTCATCCAGGGGTTAGTAGGGCCAGGACGTTGCTAAGTAACAGCTGCCCTTGGCTACTTTCTGACTTTGATGGGAACGCCTGTGGTGTCTGACTCTTTAGAATGCCAATACCTTCATTTCTGAGAGAGACCTTTATCTAGATTAGGATGTTTCTTTCTAGTCTTGACTTACTAAGAGTTTTACTAAGGGATGGATTTTAAATTTTACCGAGTATCTTTCCCGCGCCCGTAGAGACTATCGTAAATGTTTCTGCAGGGAGGGCTCGTGGGCAGCCATACTGCCCCCTAACGTAGCCTCCCATCCTGTGCCCCGGCCAGGAATCAAGGGTTTCTGAGGAAGGACGGACCGCAGGCCTGACGTGGCGTGGTGCTGAAAGCCTTCTCAAGGGGCCCGAGCACATGGGTCTCGGAGGATTCACTTTCTTTCCAGGTGGAGGAACTAGGACCAAGCCCGTGACAGGCAGGAGCTCTTGGGAATGGCGGTGTACAGGGTACAGAGGCCAGAGAGGGGCAGGTAGGGTGAAGGACCCCCATGCCCCTGCCACCCTCCCGCGAGTCAGTCAACACACAGGCCACGTGCCCGGCTTGCCACAGGGGTTTTGATACCTGAAGCGTCCTATGACCTCTGGCCGTGACAGTCTCTAGTGAGTCCTTCCTGCTACCCTGCAGCCCGGAGCCAGGGCACACAGGCCAGGTGGCACAGAGCGGAGCCATCACAGAGAGCACCAAGGCCTTCAGACCATTCGGAGAGGCATGGATTCCTTCAACTCTCCACCCACTGCTAACTCTGGGTCCCCATCCTTCTCTTCCCAGAGTCGCTCTGGTCCTGGTCACACCAGACACGCGGTCTCCACAGAACGCAGGATTCCCCTAGAGCCAGCTCTCGCCACACTGACCCTCTGCTGGCGGTTACCTGCTTAGCCTCCCTCACCTCTTCTGTGGGCCTCGGCGTCTCCTGCCTCCTCTTCAGGAAAAGGACGGGTGCTTGAGCCTGTGCCCCGACGGTGGCCACTCACAACCGGCAGCTGAGTCTGGCACCGCCTGCTCTGACCAAGGGCCTTCCCTCCCTGACCTCACTGGCCTGCCCCATTTACGCGCCACTGGGCTTGTGGGTTGCCCCAAATACAGAAGCAGCAATAAACAGAGATGAGGGTACAGCCCAGTCTGTCACAGTTCTGGGAGGCGGATCAGGACAGGATACCCCGTGCGGATCGTCCAACCCGATCGTAACGGAAAGAGGTGGTCTCTGTGGATGAACTTTCCCATCAGGCCATGAGAAGCGCTAGCCCAAGCGGAGGCGGAAGGTGGCGATCTCCATGGGCCCCACATAGACGTCGGTGCTGTTGGAGGGCGAGGCCAGCGGGTACAGCAATGTCAGAGAGGTTGGCTGCAGGAACGCCACGTCCAGGCCATGGAAAAGGCTCCCCAGGGCCACCTGTGGAGAGCAGAGAAGATGCAGGTTGTACTGGGTGCTGAGACACACAGTAACGCAGCTCTTCATCTACGTAACTTGTCACCTCGTTAAGGACCTGACAGGAGCTGTGGCCCTCTCAGCAGCAACGTGCCATCTCACCCCTCTGCATCTGTGTCCAGTCTCGGGCCTACTGAGCTTTGCTCAATCCAAAGCCTGTCCACGGATCTCAGAGTAGGAACCGTGTCAATGAGCCGTGAGCTCTTTGCAAACAGGGACCATGTCTTGGTTCACCTCGGAACCACGGGAGCCCAGCACAGGGTCTGGCACGCGACAGCCTTTGTCAGTGCCGCTGGAACGACGCACACAGCCAACGGCGCACCGGTGTGAAGATTCTTGGTTTTTTCTTTCTGCTATCTCCCACTTTGCTTGATACAGAGCCCTACTCAGGGAATGAAAGTTCTCAAGCTGTGCCCCGCTTTGTCGGGAACCTGCCCCTACCGGGGCGCAGCATCTTTGAAAACACACGTCAACGGCCTCCTCCCTTTCTCTCCAGAAGGCCTGGGAGGGACACTTTCTTCTCCCTCCTGTCGCCCAGGCTCAGGCTAGTCTCGCCGAGCTCTGGCTCCTCTCACGGGGTGCACCGCGCCCGGGCCCGCTCACCTTGCCTTGGCTCGTGGTGCAGTTGAAGCCCAAGTTCTTGGCCTCAAGGCCGCAGTCGAAACCCTTGCGGTGCAAGATGAGTGCGGTCTCTGCCGAGGGCAAGGTGTCATCCTGGACGACAGACATCGGACATCAGTGCAAAGGGCAGCAGAGGGGTGGAGCCCCTCAGAGCTCGGAGCGGTGCTGGGACAGGGCAGAGCATGGTAAGGAAAGGCCGGAGCGTGGCCCCAAAGCAGAGCTGGGCTGGCACTCACCTCGGCCTGGAGCGAGCGCAAGTTAAGCAGGTGGAAGTCACAGGGCAGCGAGGAAGCCAGAGGGTGAAACGAGCGCAGGCCGGGGCCTGGGAGCTGCTGCCTGGCTACGGGCAGGGCCAGTGCCGGGGTGTTCAGGTGCACGGAGGTCAGGTGGCTGAGGAGGGACGGATAGCTGACGGAGCGGCCGTCTGGGACCTGCAAGAGTGGCCAAAGGCGTCGGTGAGGGAGCGGGGGCTGGCCTGAGGGGTGAGGGTGAGGTGGGCCAGAAGCACATCAGGCTGGTTCCTTTGGAAAGAGATTTCCTGGGGTGTCTGGACACAAGGGGGTGCCTGGCTCCAGGAAGTTCCCCCAACTGGTCAAGTGTGGCCTCTTCCCACCTTGCCCAACTCAGAGAGGGGCTATTTCAGTAGGCCATTTCTTCTGTGTTCTTGGTTTTTCTGCTTGCATAACGCTATCGTCAGCAACACACCCCCCCAGCCACGCCTCCCACCACACGGAGGGGCACCGTGCAGGGAGGACGGCGGACGCAGGCTGCACCGTGGGTACCGCCTCTGATGGAGAAAGTGACCCGAACCATCCTGTGGGTTCAAGCATGACACCGCAGCCCCAGTGCCAGCCTGGCTCTTAGGCCCAGCGGTGCTGTGGCTCTGCCGGCCGAGGGCGAGCCTCACGTCCCTCTCAGCCTCCAGCTAAGCTGATGCTCCGTATCTATTTGAGGAATGAGCGACCGAGCCACAGACCCAGGGGACTGAGCAGCAGGCTCTGTCATCGCGGGCTCCGACAGCAGGGACAGCTAGCTCACACTAGTTGCCAGTCCCACCGCTGACCCTCACCTCTGAGTTAGTGCTCTTGCTGCTGGGGAAGATGAAGCCCCTACATGTGGCGGCCAGTTTGGAGAAAAAGTCACGAGATGAGCGGGGTTGGACTGGAGGGTTAGAAAACACCCGGGCCAGAGGCAGGCAGAGGAGGGCAGCACAGAGGACAGTGGGGGATGAACATGAGGGGCACAGGTGACCAGGTGCTGCTGGGGGAGGGAGGCGCCAGGCTGCAGGAGATGGGTCGGCAAATGCCACACTGCCCCCATCCCCGAACTAAGCCCTGCTCTCTCCATTGCTTGCTCACCTCCAGCCATGCTCAAGTCCTAGGCTGGAACCCCCAGGGATACCCACAGGGACTAGTGTGACCTGGCTCCCTGGCCCAGATCCTACCTCGCTGCCCACGGCTCGCCGTTCCAGCAGCAGGCGGAAACGGTTGCAGGTCCTCTTGTTGTCCTTGAGCCCTTGGCCTAGGCCCCGGTTGTCATCCTGCATCAGTCGCCGGTCCAAGATCACCTCCAGCTGCCCTGCAGAGGTGCACTGTGAGCCTGGCCTGCTACCCCAGCCCCAGGCAGGCACCGACCTTTGGAAGGAGAAGCCCAACCAGGCCCTGAGGGACAAGCCCATTGAGATGGGCAAGAAGCTGAGTCACTGGAGAGGGAAAATGTCGCGGGATCCCAAAGCTGGAAGGGAGCTGCGAGAATGGTGGCCCCGCGCCCTTGTTTTACAGATGAGGAAACGGGAGGCCCAGGGGGCAGGCTGACGCTGGCAGTTCACCACCCAAGCTCTGGTGCTCGGGAGTGGGGACTGGGCCCAGGTGCCCAGGCTGGAAACTGTACCGACACTGCTACGTAAAACTAAACGAACGAGCAAACAAAACACCAAAATCAGCAGCCATCGGTAGTGTTGCTGTGGACTCGCTAATCAGAGGCAGATTTTATCATGACGCAAACACACGCTCTCCCATCCCTGTTCTCACAGGGCAGCCAGAGCAGCCTGGCAGGCCGGACTGCAGCTCCGGCTGCCTCGTCTCTCCGGAGCAGGGCTGCAGCTAGGACAGCCAGGTGGCAAGGCAGGCAGACACCCATTAGGTGGCATCTGGGCTTGCCCTGGGGAAAAGATACAGCAGATGACCACCTCTTTCTTTTTTCTTTTTTTTTTTTTGAGACAGAGTCTCGCTTTGTTGCCTGGGCTAGAGTGAATGCCATGGCATCAGCCTAGCTCACAGCAACCTCAAACTCCTGGGCTCAAGCGATCCTTCTGCCTCAGCCTCCCGAGTAGCTGGGACTACAGGTATGTGCCACCATGCCCGGCTAATTTTTTCTATATATATATATATTTTTTGTTGTCCAGATCATTTCTTTCTATTTTTTAGTAGAGACGGGGTGTCTCACTCTTGCTCAGGCTGGTCTCGAACTCCTGTCCTTGAGCGATCCACCTGCCTCGGCCTCCCAGAGCGCTAGGATTACAGGCGTGAGCCACCGCACCCGGCCTGCTTTCTTGTAGAGATTGTGTGGGGCGGGCCGGCTGCACAGCGGGCAGATGGTGGGGTGAGGACTTTCCCAGCACCTTTTCTGCAGGCTCTCCGGGGGCCACACCCTGTCTCCCCCACACTATAGGCCGGGGGCCCTACCCGCTCTTTCCCTTCCCCAGCCCCTCACTCTGACTTCCGCAGTGGCTGTCTTTTTACCCCGAGCAATCACAGGAAGATGTCCCAAACCCCAACATGGATCCCTGGCACAGGGGTCACAAGGTGGACGGGCTGCTCCAGGCAGGGCCACACCCGCCCTGTCTCTGCAGCGCGTCAGGCCCCCACCCCAGCTGCCAGGCCACGCACACAGCCTTGACCGGGCACTGTCAGCTCAGCCCTTCACAAAGGATCTGTCCCAGGGCCAGAGGATCTCAAGCCTCGGAGGCCACCAAGTCCAAACTGCTCATTTTGCCCTGAGGATGTGGGACCCACATGGAGCTGTGCAGCTGGCCAGGTCTGACCCCAGGCTGGTGTTCCTTATGCCCTTGTTTTGTCACCCTCTCTTTTAATGACCACTACTAGGAATACCATATGAACTTTTCTCCATTCCTAAATATTTCATTATAACATCGAGTGCACTTTCAAACTGTCCATACTCTCATCCCTGGCCAGGCGAGGGGCTCGCACACCTTAGCTGAGAATCACTCAGCACCCTGCTGCTTCTTGAGAGGATCCGACAGGACACTCACTACCCAGCTGCCTCCACCGGGGCCAGGATGGCAGTGGCTACCGCCCTCCTGCTGTGCCCGGGGGTGACCTCGGGAGCCGGCAATGGCTTGCCCCTTCTCCCAGCGTGGAGGCAATGCAGGCAGGACAGAGGCGAGGCTGGGGGGTGGGCTTCTCTTCCTGTCTCACACCTTCGGCATAGCTGCTCTCCCACTCACCGTCTCCGAGGCTGGAGACGCCCAGGGCTTGGGCAGTGTGCAGCGTGAGGCGCCTCCGCGCGTCCTGGACGTAGGCCATGACTGGCATGGGGTAGAAGTTGGCTTGCAGGGGCAGCTTCTTCAGATACCGCCGGGGCTGCACCTGGGGGGCAAGGCCAGCAGGTCAAGGGCATGTGGGCACCACTTGGGCCCCCTTTGGGTCCGCAGTCTGAAGGAGTCCTTGATCACCCTCGCCTCCAATTCCTCTTTCTCATCAGGGTGGACCACCCCCAGCGCCCTCGGCAGAGGCAAACAACACAGCCCAAGTTCTGCTCTGTGGGGTCTCCAGGGCCCCGGCCCCAGGGATCACCTGAAAGCCATTGAGGTCTGTGAAGAAGGTACCCTGGCTGTCGATGTCTGTGTGGATGCGCAGGGCCAGCTCCTTGTTGACATAGTCCCGGATGTCCACCAGGGATGACATGTCCAGAGACAGCCCCTCCACCCCTGGGGACAGGGACAAAGCAGGGGGCACAGCAAGGTGTGAGAACAAGCTACAGCCCAAGGGACCAGGCTGGGAGAACTCGGAGCCAGGCTGCGGAGAGGCTTCGCCCACTCTCCTGGGAAATTCCCAGGGCATTTTTGCATGACCCTTTCTCCAGGAGAATTAAGCCTCCCTGTCTGAAATGACACACGTGCTGGGAACAGACGCACACATGCATAGAGAAGGGGCAGAGGAAGAATGTGTCGCAGCCTGTGGAGCCCACACCTCCTTGTGGACCCCTCCTCATCTGCAGGGCTCACCTGGCAGGTTATAAAGCCGGACCACCTGGTGAACATGCTCGTAGTACGCAGACACCTCTGAGAAGAAAGGGCCTTCAGTGACACGCAGCACGGGGGGCTCCTTGGGGACGTAGGGCTGGGGAAAGAGTAGGGGGCTGCTGAGCCCACGGCAGGAGAGCCACGCAGGGAGGTGCCGGCCCAGGGTTGAGCAAGAGAAGTTCTCTTCCCAGTGAGCTCTGGCCCCGCACCCTGGGCTGAGTGGGGTCCAAGCCCCATGCACAGGGTTTTCTGAGGTGCCTTTAGGCTACCTTGGCCTCGCCATCGGGCAGGAAGAGGTAGGCTCCACTCTTGTCTTTGGACGTACGGGTGCCGTAGACGAGGAACTCCATGTCCACCCGCTGCTCCTGCTCCTCATCCACCCTTCGGATGCTCTGCCAAGAAACACAGCCCTGACCCCTGGCCCCACACCAGCATGTCAGGCCTGCCTCCTGGGAGGGCACGGACCAACTTCCCCAAGGAGCCACGCCCGGCTTCCCCGTGCCGTCAGCTTGGAGCCCAGATGGCCCACACCTACTCAGTCAGGTGGCGGCACATTCAGGGCAGGGAGGCAGCTCTGCCCCACCCCACCGACACAGCCCCTGCTCTGGCCCCTGGCCTTTACCTTGAGGAGCCCAGTAAGGCCTGAGAACCAGACCTGCATGTATCGGTTGCTGAGGGCGAAGTCGCTGGTGCCGGAGTCAATGACGCGGAGAGGGAATGCGTCGTGCCTGCTGACGGACAGCTGCCGGCCGTGCAGATAGATGCGCACGGACGAGGGCAGCGTGCGGGGCCCATCCAGGCCCAGGTACAGCTGCAGCACACCCAGGCCCAGGGCCGGCAGGCGGATGGGCACAGACACCTGCGGGCACAGGAGGGGTAAGGAGGCAGGTGCCACGCATGGGCTTCAGTTCCGGACGCAGGCCTGGGATTCTAGTGCTGGAGCACTCGCTTACTGACACAGGGCCTCTGTCCCCTCCTGACAGTGGGGGTGGTATTACTTGCCCCTTCGTCCTCATCAGACTTTATGAGTCTCAAATGATATTCGAAAAACTATGGCCGGGTGAGGTGGCTCACGCCTGTAATCCTAGCACTGTGGGAGGCTGAGGTGGAAGGATCACTTGAGGTCACGAGTTTGAGACGAGCCTGAGCGAGAGCAAAACCCATCTCTACAAAAAATAGAAAAATCAGCCAGGCGTGGTGGCGTGTGCCTGTAGCCCCAGCTACTTGGGAGGCTGAGGCAGGAGGATCACTTGAGCACAGTAGTTTGAGGCTGCAGTGAGCTACGATGATGCCACTGCACTCTACCCAGGGCGACAGAGTGAGACTCTGTCTCAAAAAAAAAAAAAAAAGAAAAGAAAAGAAAAGGAAATAGAACCTTACTCCCCCTGCCTTTCATTAAAAAAAGGAAAAGAAAAACTACGAAATGGTAAGCACACATTAAGCTTCAGTAAGTATGAATGAACGAACGATAGGGCATTATAACTGCTATTTTTGCTACTGTCATTACCAGACCAACCTTCCTCTTGCTCTCAAGGACATACTCAAATCCCAAGAGTGACTGTTTTCTGGGCAACCCCTCTCCCCAGGACACCTGCCCTCGCCTGGGGAGTGAGCAGGGCCACAGGCAGGAGGGTGGGAGGCTGGGCTCGGTGGGCAAAGTGAAGTCCAGGGGATAAGGGGGAAAGATGGGCACAGAGATCCAAGGCCAGGCCCACCTGCTGAGCCTTCGCCTCACCTGGTAGACGTCACGGACCACTTCGGTGGCAGAGCTCCAGTGTGCACTGATCTGCATAGCGAGAGGCTGACCGTCCTCCGAAAGGACACGCACACGGGGTGAGTTAACCAGCAGGGACACCACGCTGAGCCGATCCTGTTCCAGCGGGTTGAATAGCACCACAAACCTGTGCGCAGAAGGTGGGCTGACCCAGGAGGCCGCTGCTCCCAGGCGGGGGAAGCAGGTACAGCGGCCAGGGCACAAGTCCTTCCATGTCCCAGCAAGTGGGGTCAGAAGGGGCCGAGAGCCAGGGAGTGGCTTTGCCTCTCTGCGCCAGGCCTGTCCCGGCTCACCTGGGTGAGGAATCCAGCTGGATCACTGTGCGCTCTGGCAGGGCATCATGACTTAAGCGGGTATCATCCTGGAACCAAGTGGGCCGGAAGGGAAGAGTCGCCATGGGGCTCGGTCTTCTCCCCACCCCGACTGTCCTGGACGTGGCCACCAGCTGCCCTGGGCACAGGACGCACCCTGGGTGCGCGGGGTGGGAAAGAGGAGCAGCACCCTCATTCCACAGCCTTGGGATGGCACCTGCACGTACCAGGGGGGCCCCCTAGGCAGGTCCGGGGGGCCTCACCGTTTGGAGGAAGGGCGCCTTGGGATCAAAGTGGTAGGCCTCCTTGTCCCCCAGCACCAGGTAGTGAGCTGCGTTAATGATGACCTGCTTCAGGCTGACAAGCGAGCGCAGAAGCCTGAGTGGGGCAGGGAGGGCCGGGGAGGAGATGAGCACGGGGGGGCCGCAGCAGGCCTGCCCACTGACCACCTGCCACATCCCTTCTCTGGGCGGTGGGGGGCTGTGGAGCTGATGGGGAGAGGAGGCCCCCACCTGACCCCGTAGTCCATCACCACGGCCTCCTTGGCAGTGCCGGTGATGGCGTCGTGGTGCTGGAAGAGCCCCAGGGTGCGCCGAGCTTCCGTCAGGAGGGTGAAGTCAGAGAGCGGGTACTGCTCGGCCAGTCCAGCGCGGCGTGCGTGAGCTACAGCCAGGCTATACAGAATCTCCGCGCCCCTGCCCGGAGAGAGCAGTTAGCTCCTGTCCCGCCGCTCCCGGGCCCAGCCGTGTTCTGCAAGTGCCACTCTCTTCCTTCCCACCCTGTCTCTGCCGCCTCGGCCTCCTGCCGTCTGTCCCCCTCTGAGCCAATCTGGCCCCCTTAAATCCCAAGGCTGACTCCGCCCCCTCTGCTGGAGGGCGGGTGGGATCTCACCGCAGGTGGGCTTCCAGGACTCGGTCTAAGCTCTTGTAGAAAGGCCGGGAAGTGTAGTAGCCTGTCCAGTAATGATCCTCCCGGTCGGCGTAGGAGAAGAAATCCCCGCTCAGCACAGGAAACCCTGGAGGCCGGGCCCCTGGCTCCACCCCTGTCCTCTTGTACAGAGCGTCAAAATAGTCAGAGAGGGTGCCAAACTGGGCCTGTGGGAACCCCAACAACCCACTCCCATCAGTTCCAGAACCTCCTGGAGATTCCGGCCACTGGTGCTGCAGCTGGGGCAGAGGCAGGCACTGTACCTCCCACCCTTCTGGACCTAGCAGAGAAGCGGGGGAGCCCGGGAGTGAATTCTGACCCGACAGGGAGCCCTGCCCAAGAGCTGGAAGGAACCTCTGCTTTGGAGCCAGGAACAAGAGCAGGATGCTCACGGGAAGGGCTGGGCTGCAGCACCGCAGAGGCCCCCGGGCAGGAGCCCCTCACACCTGCACGTGGAGGTCAGGCCTGCTGTTGAAGAAGTCAAAGAGCCGCTGGTAGTTGAAGAACTGGGCATCCCACTCCTGGGGCTTGTCATACCGGAAGTCATCGCCAAGCGGCACCAGGAGGACATTGCTTCGGAATAGCCGGGACTTCTTCCGGTACTGGTCCAGGAGCAGGGCTGCCCTGGGGCAGGAAAAGACACGGGCCACAGTGAAGTCCCAGTGATAAAAGGTCACCAAGCAGAGCGACTCCAAGAGTCAACCTCTGAAACCCCCGTACAGAGGAGTTGTTGGCCTGCAGGGGGAACCTCCCAAGACAGGAAACCCGGCCCCAGGGGAACCCAGCGTTCTCTGGACAGTTCCAACAACCAGAAAGTTCTTTCTTATGCTAGGCTGTGACCAATAGCTTCCAATTCCCTGACCGCACTTCTGCCCTTTGACGCCACACGGAACAAAACAGTCCTCTTCCCCATAATCATCCTTAGGCACATCAAGGACGTGCTCTCGTTCCCCTGTGCTTTCTCCCCCTTGGCTATTTGGTCCCTACGTGACAATTTAGCATCTGCTCACCGGCGGTTCTGTGGCCAGTGTCCTTGAGGCAGGGGCCCAGTGCTGGACACAAGGGGCTCCAGGCCAGGCCAAGCCCCAGAGGGAAGACAGAACTGCACCCCCTTGCGGGGGCCGGCACCGCCATGGGAGCAGCGTGCGTGTGCACAGGCCCCTATGACAGCCCCGTGTCACTCCATGGTGTACCTGCCAGTCGCCCTGTTTTCTGCGTATGTGGCTCAGCAAGGTGTCTCCTGAAATTTCATACTCGGTTTTCTGAAGCTGAGGGAAGAACCTTACATTTCTGTCTAATAAATCTCACGTGTTTAGATTTGATCCGCATCCCAACCTGTCAGGACCGTCTGGGATTGTGGTTCTGACACTCCAGCGTCATTCTGCCCACCAGTGACTGGCGCTGCACAGTGCTGGAGAGCCTGGACTCCAGAGCCACGTGATGCCAGCACCAGCTCTGCACGTACTAGCTGAGTGGCCTTGGGCAAGTAACCTAACCTCTCTGAGCTCAGTTTCTGGTAAAATGAGGATGGCATCAGTATGTACCCACATAATGTTACGAGAATTAAAATGAAATGAACGAATATTTGTCAAGTACTTAGAATAGTGCCTGACACATAATGGGAACTATACGTAAACAGAAGTTATTTCCTTTTTCATTCAAATTATTGGCAAAATCAACAGAAAAACAGAGCCCCATAGCACATCATTACAAGCCCCTTCCTGTCTTTAGATCAACCTATGGATCGGCATGTGATGACTATCACGGGGAAGTCGCTAATCTTCTTAACGCCACTGGCCCAGCTGATACTTTTCTGCCGTGCTCTCAGGAGAGGACTCTCTCCCTAATTCAATACCACCTTCCCTAATTCGCTGGTCTCGTAAGACTGTCAGAGGAGAAAATAAACTTATTTCTCATGGCCTGTTCTCTGTAAGCCTGGGCCAGCCTCACTCATCACAGCTGCTGCTTTCAGAACAATCATGCCTGAATAGCCTAGGTTCTTGCCTGGAATCAGCATTTAGATTTCTGGAAACAAAAGACCACTTTCTTTCCCTTTTGGTCACATGTTTCACCTCCTGGACATCATGGAAATCAGAGCATGGCAACACGAAAACCAGTCCAACTTGTTCTGTCTGAGGCTCTGGCTCAACTGCTGTTTACTCTTGGCCAGCACTTTCCCAGGGGCAGATTTCAGCAAGAGTGACATCTTTAGGGGTGTCTGACAATGCTCTCAAAGGGAATACGTCTGTGTTCCCAGCGGCCGGAGGCTGTCAGGTGGGACCAAAGGTGAATCCGAATGGGGTTCCAGGCCCGCTAGACACTGAGGATTCCAGCCGACTTACAACCAAGTCAGAACACCTGAGCTAAGTGAAGGCCTATTTAGTCTCACATTTGCAAGGAACTATTCCTAATTTGAGAATCATTCGCTTCTGAGTTAGTCAACTGGCCCTGGCAATCTGTCAGGGCATGGGAAAATATACTCATTTGGGAAAATAAAAGCATTCTGGGAAAGGTGGTTGCTTAGAGCCATTCCAGGTTTTCAAGGAGACTTAGTAAGGAGCCACCATGGCCCTTGCTACAGGCCTGAACTCACCACCTGAGCCTACCCTCCGTTTTCCAAATGCGGCCCGCATCACGCAGCCCTCGCGTGGCAGGCGCTCTGTGGAGCAAGATCGCGACACCACGTCCAGCCCGGGGCTGGCAGCAGATACCTCTCTGCCACGTTGGCCTCTGTGATGGCCCGGGGGGGCACCTTCCAAGGGCAGTTGATGCGCCCACCGGGCAGGCGTTTGAAATCAAACTGGCAGCAGATCTTGGGATCTGGACCACAGGTGTGAGGGACGTCATAGCTGTAGAAGGGCATCATGTGGCAGAAGATGTCTGTGCTGGAGTCCGGGTCTGCAGAAGACGCACCACATGGTCAGACTCCAGCAGGCAGCCCCTGGAGCTGGGCACGGGGACATCAGGACCTGCTCGGGCCAAGGCAGCCCTGACAAGTGGTGAGGCTGTGGCTGGACTCAGGGCTGGAGAGACCATGCAGGCTGGGGGCAGGATGCAGGGGGCTCTGGGCACACAGCTCCTTCACAGGGTGCACACAGACCATGCTGAGGCCCCCGGCAGAGACAGCAGGCCCTCCAAGCCAGAGATCAATGTGATCCTCCCCTAACCTGAGGGCGAGACCACTTCTGGCAGTCTGCAACAGCGCCTGTGGGCCTGCTCTGAGGGGCAGGGAGGGTCCTGCTTCTGATATCCCTGCTCTTCCCCAGGGAAGACTACGCTGCTGTAACCCCACTACCCTACCTGGCCTTACCCCATGTCTGCCTCCACATGAATTCCAGGCTGTGGGTGGCCGCAAAGTGCTTCTTGATGGCATAGTGCACCCTCTGAATCAGCATGCTGGTCAGGTTGGCACGGCGGAGCAGGTAAGGCATGGTGGAGCTGTGTCCAAAGGGGTCCACTGCCCAGCCAGAGCGTGGGGTTGCACCTGGGCAGGGCGCGGGAGCCAGAGAGGCCCTGAACGCTCCAGCAGGCCGTGGACAGATGCTGTCACATCGGCCCCACACTGGTTGAATCAGCCTAGAAAGCAACCACTCCCTGCCAGTCCCTGTGCCTTACAGCATCCCGCCATGGCACTCTGGGCCCGGCTCTTTGGGCTGGCCCCACACCGGGGCCTGGACTCACCAAGGTTTCTCTCCAACCACTGGTGTCCTTCAATGAGCTGGTCGATCAGTGCGAAGTAGTGGGAGTTGGCCTCATCCGGCATCACCCAGCCTCCGGTCGCAATCTCCAGCTGCCCGTTCCCCACCAGCCTGTAGTTCAGGACTCACGCTCAGCACGGGGGCACCCAGGACCACGACAACACACAGCGCCCTCCTGTCCCAGCCCTGCTTGTCTCGGGCCCTCCACCTGTGCCTCCAGGGAGAAGGCCTGGTGCTTTCTCTTTGCTTATGCTCATACGACTGTGATTTCTCCTAACGCCTCTGACTTTCAAATCAGTCCTTGCCTTCTCCCCCTCTGCCGTCACTCCTCATCTCTGCCGTCACTCCTCATCTCTGCCGTGGCTCCCTGTGCCTCCTCCTGCCACCCTGGCACCCACCGCTTGAGGCAAGACCTGCCCACACAGCCTCAGGCTCAGACGACGGCCCTCCCGCGCCTCCCCGACTGACACTGGCCTTCGGACTGCTGCTCTCTTTTGGGCATTGATGTTGTCCCACCACTTGGCGAAGAAGGAGACTTCTGCCCAGAGGAAGCGCCGTCGCGGGTCCTCCTGTAGCTTGGATACCATGCTGTTGAGGATGTGTTGGGTCTGCTCCGTGTAGTACTTATCAAAGGTCTTGATCCAGCCTGGAGAGCCAATGTAGGGTTTCCTGAGGACACCACCATCTTCTTCAACTGTCCCTCCCTTACGCTGTCCATCAGAAAGCCCACTCCATGCCCAGCTCCCAGGGGTCTGGGGGACTCTCACCTGGGTCATTGTGAGAGTGGGGTACCACAAACACCTGCAGATCTTCGGCATCCCAGTCGTGCGGGCCATAGGAGATGTCAAAGCCTTGCCTCCACACACCGCCGTCCACATTGTCAAACGGCAGCTCCTCTGACACGGCGAGCATCTGCCAGGCAGGAATGCAGCTCAGCGCCCCAGCCACAGCCACATAGGTCCCTGCCAGCTCTGACTCTTACCTGCAGCTCTGGCTTCTGGCCCCGGCCCCCCAAAGCAAACTGGCAGTCCTGAGGGGAGATGGAGAAGAAGCTGGGCCGGGGCTCTGGGGGCACGACCCAGGAGCCATTGACCGTGTAGTATGGCAGCAGGGCGGGCGGGCCCTCTGCGTTAGCTGTCAGCTCCAGCACGGAGTCTTTGATGTGGCTGATAATCTCGTGGTTCTCCTCCAACAACTGCTCCAGCTGCTCGATGCGGTTCTGCAGCACAGAAATTTGGCTCTGCCAAAAGACCAGAAAGCTGTCACCCACAGATCTTTATGCCACAGGGAGGGTCCCTGCTTGGGGTCCACCACCTGCGACTTGACTATGATCGTTCCCTCCTCAGTTGAAGCCAAACCATGAGTCTACAGGCACGGACGGTGCTCGTCAGATATGGGGAGATGTGCACATCCCCACTGAGGACGGTAATCCACTCTCTAGCTCGTGGATGGCAAAGATTTCATCTCACATACCTACTCTCGACAACCGGGGTTGCCTGCTTGGAGCACTGTGCTAAGGATTGCATCAGGGCTTAATAGGAAAGAATGCTGCAATCAATTAGCAATGTCTGCCAAGAACTCAGGAGAACAGAGCAGCGATACACGTAGCAATTTTTTCTTCCTTCTTGCCATTGCTGTTTTTAGCTTTGGGTTTCTATAACCCTGCCGATTGGGAAGGATTGTTCCTCTCCAGCCAGGGTTATAACCTGAGCCCAGATACAGGACATTAGCAACCAGGCGTGACTCACCCGGGGGAAGTTCCCGCCATTCTGGTGTCGGGTGGGATCATGCTGCACTCGGTCCAGCATAAGGTAGAGTGAGAAGACTGCCACACAGAAGATGGCAGCCCCACACACGGTCACCTGCTTTTTCAGCTTCATACTGGCCTCCACACACACCTGGCAGGAAGGACAGCATCTGTAGCTCCAGCATACGAGACCCTTTTGGTGGTCTTTCCACCAAATGCCCCAGTGCGTTCCTGAAGGCTGCTCCTAAGGAAGACCTATTATTGCCTGACTCCAATAAAAAGCAAATTTCTAAGCATCAAATCCCAACACTAGCTGCGGCTCCTGACCCAACCTTGATTTTACTCCCTTGGCCAAGACTCGCGTCTAGGGTTGGTCTTTGCCTGGTCCTGGTACCAGCGCTGCCCCTAGGGTAGAGATGATGCTCCCCCTTAGCTGATGCTACCCGCCCCCAAAAAAGGGGGTCGGGATAACAGAGCCCCAGCTCTGACTCCGGAGTTCACCAACACAACCTCCTCACTAGGAGCAGCTGCCTGCCTACAGGAGGTGACTGTTCAGGCTTCTTGGCTGTGTGTGTGTCTACTTTGAGATGAATAAAAGGCCGCTATTTTGTTTGATTTAAAGGTACAGGAAGAGCCCAAAGAGACTGACAAGAAAGCCTTTCTGCCTGCCCTGTTGTGTCAGACTGGTGTTCACATAAAACAGTGCCTGGCACAGATCCTCACTCAGTAAGGAACACAGAATGAATTTCTTTTTTATGAAAAGAAGAAGGAAGAGAATATATTTCTAAAATAAAGCGAGTCCTACATTCTCTCCTTGTTAGTACACTGATTCCTGCCACGGGAAACTTCCGGCTGTGCTTTGCAGGGCATTGAGGGACCCCTGGGAAGCCTGCGGTGACACTGAAGGTCCCCCGGGCAGGAAGAGGCTGGGCACAGCTGCTCGGTCGTGGGGCGACTTCAGAAGACCGGCGCCCGCGGGTTCCCGCTCACCTGCCGGCAGAGGACGAGCGCTAGATGCACCCGTGGGCGGCACCGCGCTCCAGAGTCTGCTCCGCGGGCCCTGGGGCCCAGGAGCTTTGTCGCCTCTGCGCTGTGCCCTACTTAGCGCGATCTGATTCCGCTCAGGAGCCTCCGGGCAGTATTTTTAGCCCTTGGAGATTGGGTCCAGGCCAAAGTGGGTAGAGCTGGGGAGAGAGAGTTGGACCTCACAAGAGGGCAGGCACCTGCGCCGGGTCTTTGGCCGCCTGTCCGCCGGCCCAACCCCCACCCCCGGTCCCCCGACCCTTCCCGACTCTGCCAGCCCTGGGGACAGTTAAGTACCACGGCTGGTCCCAGCCTCCAGCCCCCTCCAGCGCCCCCCGCCCCGCCCCCCGCAGCACCGCTCGCCCTCCTGCCATCCAAGCCCGACCCGGGCCGGGCAGCCGGAGCCCTCCCCCGCGCCCGCCAGGCCCGTTACCGTCCGCGGCCCGCCTCAGCGCCGCTCCGGGCCCGCCGGCCGAGCTGTCGCCTCGCATGCCCGGGGGCGACGGCCCGCGCGCAGGCCGCGACGCAGGCGAGGGCGGGCGCCCGCCCACCCTTCGCCCCCGGCTCCGCGCGCCGCAGCCGCGCTCCCGCGGGGCCAGGACCGCCGGCGCGCTTCGCTGCGCCCGCCCCGCGCGGCTCCACCAGCCTCTCCAGGCCGCCGGGCCGAGCAGCGT